>QODF01000074.1:3157944-3250980 GCA_024372805.1 Oostethus manadensis
AGGCAGCAGACATTGAATCCGAGTGGGCGATGTTTCGTGCCTCCATTGTCGATGCGGCCGATCGGAGCTGTGGCCGTAAGGTGGTCGGTGCCTGTCGTGGCGGTAATCCCAGAACCCGTTGGTGGACACCAGTGGTGAGGGATGCCGTCAAGCTGAAGAAAGAGTCCGATCAGGCCGTCTTGGCCCATGGGACTCTGAAGGTAGCTGACAGGTACCGGAAGGCCAAGCGGTCTGCAGCTCTGACGGTCGCTGAGGCAAAAACTCGGACATAGGAGGAGTTTGGAGAGGCCATGGAAAACGACTTCTCGATGGCTTCAAAATGATTCTGGACCACCATCCGCCGTCTCCGGCAGAGGAAGCAGTGCACAGTCAACATCGTGTATGGTGGGGACGGTGTGCTGCTGAACTCGACTCGAGATGTTGTGGACCGGTGGAGGGAATACTTTGAAGACCACCTCAATCCCACCGACACGCCTTCCAACATAGAAGCAGTGCCTGGGGACTCTGAGTCGGGTTTGCTTATTTCTGGGCCTGAGGTCACAAAGGTGGTCAAAAAGCTCCTTGGTGGGAAGGCCACGGGGGTGGATGAGATCCGCCCGGAGTTCCTTAAGCCCCTGGATGCTGTGGGCGTGTCTTGGTTGACACGACTCTGCAGCATTGCATGGACGTCTGGGTTGGTGCCCCTGGACTGGCAGACCAGGGTGGTGGTCCCGCTTTTCAAGAAGGGGGGGACCGCAAGGTGTGTTTTAACTATCGTGGAATCACACTCCTCAGCCTTCCCGGTAAGGTCTATTCAGGGGTTCTGGAGAGGAGGATCCGCCGGATAGTCGAATCTCGGATTCAAGAGGAGCAGTGTGGTTTTCGTCCTGGTCGTGGAACTGTGGACCAACTCTATACCTTCGGCAGGGTTCTTGAGGGTGCATGGGAGTTTGCCCAACCAGTCTACATGTGTTTTGTGGACTTGGAGAAGGCATTTGACCGTGTTCCTCGGGGACTACTGTGGGGAGTGCTCCGGGAATATGGGGTATCGGACCACCTAATCCAGGCGGTTCGTTCCCTGTATGACCGGTGTCAGAGTTTGGTTCGCATTGCCGGAAATAAGTCAGACCCGTTTCCAGTGAGGGTTGGACTCCGCCAGGCTGCCCTTTGTCACCAATTCTGATCACTACTTTTATGGACAGAATTTCTAGGCGCAGCCAGGGCCTTGAAGAGTTTTAATTTGGTGGCCGCAGGATTCGATCTCTGCTTTTTTCAGATGATGTGGTCCTGTTGGCTTCATTGAGCAGTGACTTTCAACTCTCACTGCATTGGTTCGCGGCTGAGTGTGAATCGGCTAGTTTGAGAATCAGCAACTCCAAGTCCGAGTTTTTGGTTCTCGCCCAGGAAAGGGTGTAGTGCCATCTCCGTGTCGGGGATAAGGTCTTGCCTCAAGTGGAGGAGTTTAAGTACCTCGGGGTCTTGTTCATGAGTGATGGAAGGATGGAACGCGAGATGGACAGCCGGATTGGTGCAGCGTTTACAGTGATGCAGACTCTGCATGCACAGCCTCTGTTTGTCGTGGTGAAAAGAGAGCTGAGCCAAAAGGCAAAACTCTCGATTTACCGGTCGATCTACGTTCCTACCCTTACCTATGGTCATGAGCTTTGGGAAGTGACCGAAAGGACAAGATCGTGGTTACAAGCGGCCGAAATGAGTTTTCTCCGCAGGGTGACTGGGCTCTCCCTTAGAGATAGGGTGAGAAGCACTGTCATCCGGGAGAGACTCAGAGTAGTACCGCTGCTCCTCCGCATTGAGAGAAGTCAGATGAGGTGGCTCGGGCATTTGGTTAAGCTGCCTACCGAACGCCTTCCTGGGGAGGTGTTCAGGCCACGTCCAACCGGTAGGAGGCCTCGGGGAAGACCCAGGACACGTTGGAGAGACTATGTCTCTCAGCTGGCCTGGGAAATCCTCGCCATCCGCTGGGAAGAGCTAGACGAAGTGGCCGGGGAGAGGGATGTCTGGGCTTCCCTGTTTAGGTTGCTGCCCCCGCGACCCGACCTCGGTTAAGCGGAAGAAAATGGATGGATGGATGGATAGTGGCCCAACGGCTAGCAGGCTTCTTAGTGAAAAACAACTATATTGATACAACAATACAAAGGGCTGGGATCAGTGGTTTTTCAGGATGTCTGGCACATGCAAGTGTCATTTGGCATCAAGTACAAAAAGCTAAGAAAGAAATGAAAGATCTACATGTGTTTTTTCTTGACCTTGCCAATGCCTTTGGGTCTGTGCCTCATGACGTGTTGTGGACAGCCATTGAATGTTTTTATGTCCCAGAAGGCGTAACAAAGCTGGTAACAGCTTATTTCCAGGATATCGAGTTCTGTGTGGCCACACAACACAGCCCTACAGCTTGGCAGGAACTGGAGACTGGAATAATGTCAGGCTGTACAATCTGCCCCTTAGCCTTTATAATGGCAATGAAGTTAATAATAAGGCATCAGCTTGGGTAGTTGGAGGTGAGAAGGTAGACTGCGGTCTTTGTCTACCTCCGATTAGAGCCGATGACAACAATAACAACAACAAAACCATGTACCACACAACTGCTTGATATGCTCCAACATAACATCAAACGGGCGAGTATGAATATCAAACCCAGTAAGTCTCGGAGTATCTCCATTGTAAAAGGCCAATTTACCGATGTGAGATTTAACATCAACCGAGAACAAATACTAACCATTCTTGAGAAACCAATCAAAAGTCTTGGTTGGTGGTATAATGCAAACCTTAATGATGCAGAGCAAATAGAACAACTCAGACAAGACACAGCCAGAGGGCTGAAACAAATCTATGACACCGCCCTTCCAGGGAAACTGAAGTTGTGATGCTACCACTTTGATTTGTTGCCACGGCTAAAGTGGCCAGTGACCATTTATGAACTCACTATGACGCATATCAGTCAACTGGAGAGATTGGTGAATACACAAATAAGAAGATGGCTTGGGTTGCAGAGATGTATGAGTAGTGTTGGTTTGTACAGTATGTTGGTGGTGCTTTGTCTTTACCAATCTCGAGTTTGTCAGAGGAATACAAGTGTGCTAAAGTGCGACTGGAAATGACCCTCACGGTATCTAAGGACCCTGCAGTGCGTGGCGCTGCACCAAACTTGAAACCGGTAAGAAGTGGGTACCAAAGGCAGCAGCAGAAGATGCAAAGGCTGCTCTTAAACATACACCTAGCGCCACAATCAAGTACTGTGATGCTTAGCCTCAGCAATAGAACAAAAGAGAGTGTTAATAATGGCTACATCAACAAAATGTCAGCAACCCTGCCAAAAGCCAATAGCCTTCATTTGAAAGGTTGGAAAACAGCAGCACAAAACACCAACATTGGTCTCAAGCCCCTTGAATGCATCAAGAGACTGGGAGATGCGCGTGGATTTAGACTAAAGACTTGTTTTTCCAGCTAACATTACTGTTACTAATCTTTGTCCAGACCTGGTGTTGTGGTCCAATGCTTGTCGTCAAGCATATATTGTTGAACTTACAATCCTGTGGGGAGACGGTATCGATAAGGCATTAGAGTGTAAAAAACTGCAGTATTCCAATCTGGCTGCTGAAGCTGAAGGAAGAGGATGGTTGATGATGGTGCAGCCAGTGGAAGTGGGGTGTAGAGGCTTTGTTGCAAATTCCACTAATAACTTACTGAAGGAACTCTGAATCAGAGGACAGGCACAGAGAAAGTTAGTCAGGGAACTTGCCCCAATTGCGGAAAAAAGTGGTCATTGGTTGTGGCTAAGAAGAAAGGAGACAGCATGGGGGTTAGCGGAAGGTGTCTTGTTGATGCTGAGATACACAACTGATGATGTGCCGCATAGATGATAACATCTTGGAGTGGATCAGAACAGGGCACTAAAATAGTTTATACTAATCGATGTAGTGCTGATTCATTTGTGATTGTACCATCTAGTACGTTTATTGAATGTGATTTCTTGGCAATACTCCACATGATGGTGATGGTTGATGTGTGTTCCCACTGACAACATGTGGCAGCAAGACACCGCACACACACCACCGTCCTGTTTTGCCAAGACTTATTTTCTCAATTCAGTAGTGTCACAAAGGCCATCCGACATAAAACTTTTGCCAAATCAAAACATGCAAATCAAACAGAACAAAATGATTCGTTGTGGCGACCCCTGATGGGATAAGCAAGGATAAGCCGAAAGGAAAAGAAGAAGTAGTCACACAAAATAGAGCCAAAGAAAGTTTCATGTGGAAGCATTTAGATAAAGAAGGTGAAGAACATTTATTGAAATAAAGAAAAAAAAACAACAGTAGCCCATGTTATTAACAGGATTATTATTTAAATAATCATTTCTGTTCTGGCTAGCATGTCTTACAAACCAATTACTGACTCCTAGTGGCGAATGTGGAGTACTACATTCCCAATGAAAAGGCTTCTTCTGCCTTGTATTTTAATTTTAGTTTATTTATTTTTATGCTTGAGAATGATCCATTTAAGCCAAGAAAAAGTACAATTTGCTTAAATATGCAATTAATTTATTGACTAATGAATATGTGAAAAAAAATGATGGCGTACAGGCACAATGTTCAACCCACTATGTCGTGAGCTGACGACGACCGAAACTGTCATCGTCACAGTCCAGGAACTTGCACATAACCCAACATTATTATATTTGTACATTCTTACAATTCTAGGAATTAACAGCTGCTCTAGTTGTGTGCACGCCTTAAAGGAAAAGTGAATTTGGCCCATCATCCACAATCTTTATGTGAGACATCAACACACATGTCTTTGTCATTTTGTGCCTTCCAAAAATAAACAGCTAAAAGAAGCGAGCTAAGAATGCATGTAATGGGACGCACCTTTTCCGCCTATAAAGCCTACTGGAAAAACCTCCAAAGAGTGCCAACAAGGCCCCATTTACATCATGTAACCTGCATATTAACCAAGCTACAGCAACATTGTTATTATTATTATTATTATTAACATTGCTATGCCCAAAAACTGACAGTTACTGACATAAAGACACCTGGCTAGCCGGCTTGCGACTCAATTTGATTTAATTTTATTTTTATTAACTATATATATTTTCCATTCATCCATTTTCCATGCCGCTTATCCTCATTAGCGTTGTAGGGGTTTGCAGGAGCCTATTCATTCATTCATTCATTTTCTATGCCGCTTATCCTCATTAGGGTCTGAATCTGAATCTTCTCTTGGCATCGCAGTGTGGAGTTTGAATGTTCTTCCCGTGTATGCGTGGGTTTCTTCCATGTACTCCGGTTTCCTTCCACATTCCAAAAACATGCATGTTAGGTTCATTGGCGATTTGGAATTGTCCATAGGTATTAATGTGAGAGTGAATGGTTGACTGTCTATATCTGCCCTGCGACTGACTGGCGACCAGTCCAGGGTGTACCAACTGGGGTAGGTTCATGAGAATAAGCGGCTTAATGGATTTTATGTGCCGTGGCCCAATAAAAATACAGCCGCGAGCACGAATTAGACAGTTAGTTGCTAAGTCCCACCCATGCTGCTGTAATTTGCTGTTTTTCAACCACTCTTGCGTGAATAAAACCTTGGAGGTGTTTTAATATCAGGCTTTCTAGACAAAATAGGTTTTAAATATCATTAGAAGGCAAAGAAAAGAGAAAGGCATGTCTCACATAAGGATTGTGGATGATGAGAAAAATTCCCGCATAAAAGTGCACTTGGGAAGGGTGAGGAGCTCGGCCATCCGGGAGGAGATCAGAGTAGAGCCGCAACTCCTTCACATCGAGAGGAGCCAGTTGAGGTGGCTCGGGCATCTAGTCCGGATGCCTCCCGGGCGCCTCCCTGGTGAGGTGTTTCGGGCATGCCCAGTCGGGAGAAGGCCCCCGGGAAGACCTAGGACACGCTGGAGGGACTATGTCTCACAGCTGGCCTGGGAACGCCTTGGTGTCTTCCCGATGGAGCTGGAGGAGGTCGCTGGGGACCGGGAAGTCTGGACTTCCCTACTGAAGCTGCTGCCCCCGCGACCCGGACCCGGATAAGCGGTGAAAAATGGATGGACGGATGGATGGAAAAGTGCACTTTTTCTTTCATGCTAACAAATGCTAAGATAAAGGAATGGACTATATGGCAGTAACGTTATTGTTGCAGCAGAACAGCAACAAATATAACCCAAGGCAGACATTTTGGAGCTACAAACTCACCATGCTCTGGGACTGATTCCAGGCTGGGACGCCAGCTCGAGCTTTCCCAGTGCTTTCGGTAACCTTGGCAACAAATAATGCAATGAGGAAAGAGGGGTGAGGTAAAAAAAAAAAAGAAAACGAATCAAATCAACAGAGAAGAAGCGACAAAGAAGGGATTAATGTATATGAAGAAGAAAAGATGGTGGCGTCCAATCACAGAACAAAGAAGAGGGTAAAAAGAAAGACGAGTTTAAAGATGGTGGCGTACGAGAGGGAGGAGAACAAGACGAGCACAAGGATGAGCAAAATGATAGGCTGGAACATCTGGGAAAGTGAGGAACAAGATTGCAAGTGAGGGGGGAAAAGAGAGTTAGACCAAAAGTATTTGAGGATTCACAGTAAACGTTTTTTTTTTTTTTGCTTTCTCACCGACAGCGGTTCCTCACTGTCCCGCTCCCCCAGCCTGGGAACTTCCAGTCTGTCTATGAAGGCCTGAAGTTCTTTCCTGAATGCTTTCATTTGCGTGTTGATGCGGTACAGCAGCTCATGCTCCCTAATCCGGCTCCTGTCATCCTCGGTGCCGTTATCCCGTCCTACCACCAGGTCGCCGTTGGAGACGTAGACCCTCGCCTCTGAGATAATGGCCGCCGTGTCGGCGATGAGGCGATCGATGGTCTGAACGAGCCTCTCCGCTTCTACTCGGATGTCAATCATTTGCTGCCTGTCGTGCAGGCTGCACTGCCTGCTGGGAAGGAAGCGGGACAAAGGGGAAGAGGCGGCGCCCTCTGGTCCGGTGGGGGTGAGGAGGCCCCTCGTCGGGGTCAAGCAGCAGCTGCCGCTGTTATTGTTCCTGACCTCGTCCGAGTCGCTTTCCCCGCCAACGGGGCCCTCGCGTTTGCGGTGAGGAGGGAGCAGGCGGGACGATGTGGAGTCCTCGTCGCTCTCACGGTGACCGCTGGTGCCGCCGCCGGTGTCGCTATCAGCGTCGCTGTCCCTGGGACTGGGTCGCAGGGAAAGATGGGAGGCCAGGTCATAGCGCTGCATGTTGGACAGGAGGACGCGGTTCTCATATTGCAGCTGCATCACCTGAAGATACGTAAAAGGTCATCAAATTTGTACAAAAAATATGGGGTCATTAACACAGCGGCGACACAAATTCTTGCCAGATTAAAACGTAATCTGGGTACAAGGCCTAGACCATTTGTCAGTCATGCAGTCTCTTAGTCTCGGTGGGTGGAGACGGGGCTGCCAGCATACACACAGAGTGCATAAGGCATGTTCTTCTTTTTACTAGTCCTTTCTTCCTGGAAACCACACATCCTCACTGTCACTAGACGACGGCGAGAGGCAATTAGGGACACTCGGAAAATCACAGTAATTGTTTGTGTATGTGTGGTCAAAATAAACAAAGACAAAAAACAAACAATAAGTGGATATTCTTTTCTAACTCTTAATGAAAAAGTACAATTTGATGCATTCAAGTATACTCGGAAATTCGAGAAAACACTCAAAGCATGTGAGTTCAATAATAATTACGTGGTGTCTTTGAATATGACTCTTTATGACTTTCAATAACACGGTTGTGCGACTATTAGATTTTTTAGACATGTATGCTATCTTTTAGCTTGAGTTACATTTTCAATTGATTTGGAGCTGTGAATACATACAAACGTTTACTGTACATAATTGTGTCAAATTTTTTACCTTTTTGTTTATAACATTTGGTAAAAATTGGCATCTTTAACACATTGGTGCAGATGGTGCTTAATTCATTTGAAAACAAAATTGACAGCCCTAATTTTGAAAAATAAAAATTCTACTTCTCTCAAAAGTAATGTTAAAATCATGTCTCGTCTCGTAGACCCAATCTCGTGTATCATCTCGTCTCGTGACACCCCTCGCATTAATGTGACCAGTAGGAAAAAGTAGTGGAATTTACATGTTTTTCTGTTAGTTAGTAGGATTCTGAACCAATTTTGACTATACATTGATTGAATATTGGTATAGATCTGTCACATGTCTGGATCAAGCCATTCTTTTCCCCTTTTTACTGTTACAGTCCGCTTGAACTAGGGCCAAAAATTTTTAACCAACTGTTCATTGCATTTTTATTACCCTGTTACTTATTATACATAAAGATTATACATAAACTTTGTAGAACATATTGAATTTTTGTGTTACAGACTGTCACAGTCTACTTGCAAAGGGGGCGAGTGGGCGCAATAAAACCAGCAGAATGAGCTGTGGTGAAAAACGGTTGATGGTTTTGGTGGTCTGGCAAAGTGGCTAAGTCACTTAGTAAAGCACAGAAAAATATGATATACAGTATGAAATAATTACACAGAATAAGATGTTAAATTAACACTAAACTTTTTTGACCTTGCCACTTAAGTCGTTGATTTGAAGCCTGGCCGCCTTCAGCTCGTCCTGCAAAGCCTCTGCCTTCACTCCCTCTGTCCCGGTTCCTCCCGAGAGCCCTGCTCCGTGCCGGGTCCCGCCTTCGTGGGTACCAGCTTTGAACCGCAGCTTGTTGAGCTCGGTGGTCACCCTCTGGTTCTGCTCCTCTGCGTCTGCGAGGTTCCTCCTCAAGAGTTCGGCCTCGTCCTCCACCAGCTGCAGCTGCTGCCTAAGCTCTGTCAGGTCGTCCCCCAGCCCTCGCCCTGTTCCTGAGCTGCCCAGCACCCCTCCTACAGAGCTTGCTTCCCCTTCGCCCTCACCGCGGAGGTCATCCAGCTCAGATCTCAGGCCTCGGTTCTCCACCTGAGGAAGAAAGGCTTGAAAATCTCTCAGCTTCCACTCAGTAACGTCCCTACAGCGTCGCTTTCTCACCTCCAGTTCTACAATTTTCCTCCCCAAGATGTTGGCCTCCTCCTCCACCAGGCGGAGCCGTAGCTTCAGCTCCGACTCGCGGGTGGAGGGAGGCCCCCCGGCCTCACCCTTGGGATGGGTGCTGTCCAGTTCACCATAGAAGGAGCGGTACTTCTGCAGCTCCTGCTCCAGGCGGTCCTTCTCTTTGTCGATGGTGGCTGTCTTCCTCCTCATAAGTATGGCCTCCTCTTTGAGCAAGGCCAGCTGGCACTTCAGGTCCTCGTTGTCCTCCTAAAGCACCAGGAGAAATGATGAGGGAGGGTGGGGGGGACTTAAGAGCTTAAACACAAAGAGAAGATTTACTGGCTTTTAGAGCCAACAACCTCTGGACCTTTGGAAATGAGGAGTAGAGCTTTTGCTGAAGACGGGAGATATTTATTTGACACTCGAATGACACAATAACTGGAGTGATTATGGCATCATTAATACTTGTCCCAATGGCAAATTCTGGAACAGATGGTTCAAGGGGTGCAGAGGGTCCTGCATAATGTTGGTATTGATAACCTCCATGTGTTTTTTTCTTTAGATGCGTGATGTTTGTGCACACCTGGAGGTAAGAAGGATTGGAAGAAATTAGGATTTGACCAACTGTATCTGTTAATTTATCCAGATCAAAAATCATGACATTACTACTACCAGGAGAACCATAGTATACAGCAGAGGGAGCCACCCGCTGAGGCCCAGCAAGGTGCACTGTATTCGGCACACGCCACAAGCAGTCGGTGTTGCGCTAAGGAGGTCAGGAGAACTGGTGAATAGAGCAGAGGGAGCCACCTGGTGTGGCCCAGTAAGGTGCTCTGTATTTGAACAAATGCTCCAAGCGGTCTCTGTGACGCCACGAAAGTGTCTGGCAAACCTTTTGCACTTTTCAAATGCCGCAGTCCTGGTGTTTCAGGTGGAAGGTTTTTTTTTGTTCCCCCTCATCGTGGCGCATTTGGTACACCTAGCACGCAAAAGGTGAATGTTTGTTTTGTGAACTTGGGGTAAGTTACGATAGGCCGTTACCGTCACTGGCAGGAGAAAAAAGGAGCGCTTGATTTACTCGCCTGCACAGTACGGGTAATCTCACCTTAATGGAGCGTTCAGATTTATAGGTTTGATGTCATAATTCCCTCATACCAGCGCAATAATTACTACCAAAAATGAATGTTTGTCGTTAGTCCAGGGAAGAAATAGGAAAGATACGATTAAGTGTGGACTGACCTCAGTGGGAGTCTGTGCTGCTTTCTTGTCCGTTTTCTGGATGTCTTTGCCGCCTCGTCTCTTCTGAGGAAAGTCAATATTAGTATATTCTTGTGAAAACAGAACCCTGACAGAAACCTACTTGATGTTTATACAGACCTCTTTGGATTTGTCCAGCTCGTTTTGCAGAGCTTGTTTGGTCACCTCCACCTCAATGAGATTCTGTCTCAGTTTCTCATTCTCGTCCTCGGCTTTGGTGCGGTTCTCCTCCACCTTCTCCAGCTCATGATGCAGCCTCACTGACACGTCTTTGGCAACCTGCAGCCCACATTTGATGACCGCATTTGTAAAACTGCCTGGTGTAGATTTAATATCACTTGTTCTGCAGCCCATGCTGCACCTTCAGGTCCTGTTCCAGACTCTTCAGAAGCTCCTCATCGATCTCCCCCGTCTGGGCGTAGCGCAGCCGCTTCCTCTCGGCCTTGCGCAGGCGATACTGCAGGATCCGGCAGTTTTTGTTGGCTCTCTCCATCTCTCGCCGCATTTCCTGCAGCTGACAGGTGTCCTCCTCGTAGAATGTGTCCCGCATCTCGTCCATCTCGGCCCTCATCTCCTCTATCTCGCACTAGAAACACCAAATAACCAATGTGAGAAACACTTCAAATGTAAACTGTGATTTTGGATTGCTGCAGCAAGATTTAGTGAAGTAATGGTACAAACATAGCGAATCTCAGCCACATCTCTTGTCCCTCGTTTGGAACAAAATATGCTATTGATTGCAGGAGATCAATGCGAGTCATATCAATAACCAAATAGTCATCTGTCCGAGTGATTTCAGTACAGATCCGAGCTTGATGCAAATGCTGCTCAGCACTGTGATCAAAGTCTTACTTGACTGACTCAGCTGTGCACGGATGTACATTTAGCCTGATTCTAAAGACTCCAGTGCCACGATACTAAACACATGCACGCAATCTTAAACGATTCAAATGCTAAAACCTAAAATAATGCCTCTTTTGTAGCAAAAAGGGTTGTGAAGGATAAACCAATAAACGGATATCCGGTTTGACAAGCGAGACAAGGTGTCAGCCTCCTGGATGAATAAGAATCAGCCATAAATCCTTAGACGAATGCATCGTAGAGACATACACCGGGTATTGCAAGACTAGCAAGCGTTTGACAGTCCGTCTCTTGAACAGTTCGGCTTGAACAGGATTGTCACACATGCACCGTAGGTTAGCACGACTGAACACCAGAAAGCTAGATAGTCACCGGGAACGATTTTCAAGACATCAGCAAAACATACGTACATTATAGCCGTGTAATTGAATTTTTATAATGTATTGTGTAAAACTATGACAGGAATAACATAAACTTAAAAGCACTAAATACAGAGCCACCATCCATCAGTACCAGCCTGGACTTTGTTTTTCAGAGAACAAATATGCACAGCAGCACTCAATAAGGTCATCAAATCTTAGCTTTGTGCGTTACCACAGAGTACCAGGATTTGGGAGCAAATATGAGGTGAAAGAAATAAGGTAAAAATACAGCATAATAATTTTTCTGTGTAGCGTGGGACGAAGTTACATGGTGTGTTCAAGGGGACTAGTCGGCGCTCACAACAAACAAACAGAAAAATTGTGGGATTTGTATTTGTATATTATTTTTTAAATAAAGTCATCGTCCGTATTTCCAAAATTTAAATCCATTACATCAAATTTGATGTAGCTATTTACAAATTATTTTATCATCATTTTTATCATCGCTTGTGATTAAATCGAGTTGAATTGTATCGTTTGTACACTGTATCAAACTGTTCTGTTTTAAAAATATATTGATTTTGAATGGTATCATAACCTGTATATCTACAGTAGTGTTCAAAGTAATAGCAGTCAATGGTGACTAACCAGATTAATCACTGTTATTAGTATATTTGTATTGCTACATGGCAAACAAGTTACCAGTAGGTGCAGTAGATTCTCAGAAAACAATCATGACCAAGCATTCATGATATGCACGCTCTTAAGACTCTGCAATTGGGCAATTACATGAAAGGGGCATGTTAAAAAAATAGTAGTGTTGCTTTCTATCGGTGATCATTTTGGTAAAAAAAAAACCAGGTGTAAATCAGGTGGCCTCTACTGTTGTTGGCTTTTTTGGGTGTATTTATTGCGTATGAGGGATCATGGAGCAGTCTGTATATGTCAAAATACTTGAAGAGCTCATGTTGCCTTATGCTGAAGAGGACATCCCCTTGAAATGGGTGTTTCAACAAGACAATGACCGCAAAAACACTAATAAACCAGCTAAATCTTGTTATGTTATGTTATGGAGTGGCCAGTCCAACCCCCAGACCTTAATCCCACGTAGAACTTGTGGGGCGACATCAAAAATGCTGTTTCTGAAGCAAAAAAAAAAATCATGAATTGTGGAATGTTGTTAAAGAATCTTGGAGTGGTCCATCTGAAAGGTGCCACAAGTTGGTTGACTCCATGCCACACAGATGTGAAGCAGTTCTAAAAAAACGGTGCTCATACAACTAAATATTAGTTTAGTGATTCATAGCAATGCCAAATCCTAGAAACAAAAAAGTTTGTACAAAATACTTTTGAGTTTGTAAAGTCAACGGCAGACATTTTAATGCTATTTTTTTAACCACACCCCTTTCAAATGATTGACCAATTGTACAGCCTTAAGAGCGTGCATATCATGAGTGCTGGGTCTTGTTTGTTTTCTGAGAATCTACTGCACCTACTGTTAACTTGTTTGCCATTTAGCAGTACAAATATACTAATAACAGTGATTAATCTGCTGTTATTTTGAACACTACTGTAGATGAGTATGGAATGGTCTACCAGAAAGAAATTTAGATCCATAATAGTAGGAGTAGTTTTCCGTGGCGTTGAAGTGCAGTGTGTCACAATGAAGCTGTTTCTCATACTTTGGTTACCTCATTTAGTTGTCTAAAATGGTTTAGAAATTGCTGTACAACAACAATAATAAACATTATCCATGCAGCCTTTGCATAGCTTCTTACTAGTGTCTGTATAAGCTGTCCTCCATGATGAACCACTCCCACCCCATCCAACATACATGTGCTGCACTAAGGAGAGCCATTAGTGACAGGATGATCCATCCAAAGTGTGAGAGGGGAGATGTCGCAGGTCGTTCCTTCCTGCTGTAACAAAACTGCTCCAAAAAGTGTACACCGTGCAATAAACCTGTGGCTTGTTCATCATGTACACAGCTGTAAATAGTAAACTGTGTATATAATGTGTATACTGTTTAATTATTGTACCTTGTTTTTACACATACTCTGCTCTTGTCTACTTGTGTACTCTGCTCTTGTGCTTTTGAACCTGGAATTTTCCCTTGTGGGACTAATAAAGGCATATCTTTTATTATCTTATCTAATGAATTTTGCCATCAGCTCTTTGCCAAGTAAAACAAGATGGTGCAAAACATAAAACATATCAGCATTTACAACCTTAAGGATGTCGTTTTCTTCCAAAAGTCTGTCCATCTCTTCTTGCAAGAGGGCCTCCTCCTGCTGTGTCATGGAACCCGCCTCGGTGGCCTCTGCAGCCGGCTTTGGATCACCAAGAGCGGCCTCGTCTGTGTCGCTCATGTTTTGCATCCCGTGCTTCCCCACCTTCAAAAGTCCCTGCTACGTCCGCTTCTACCTGCACGACCAAGTCAGCCTTCCAGCATACTCCACCCCACTTGTGAAGCCGAACCGAGTAAGGCCCGGCCTGCCCGACTTGGCGTTGGGCTTCTGCTTCTGCACCGCGCCGACGAGCAGCTCCACGTCTCCTGCGGCTCCCCTGGAGTGTCGCTCACTGAGGGTGTCCTGGACCACAGACGCCCCTGTGGAGTCGCATTTAAGATACGTAAAGATGAGTAAACAGACGAGGGAACGCCAGCATCCGCCCTGTTTGCTGGGACCAGCCTCAGCACCATCCAGCATCCGGGTGAGCAGACTCACCAACGAGGCTCTCGGGCTCCCTCTTCCGGCCGTCGGCGTCCCTCGTGCTGCTTCTTTGTGTGTCTCCCGGTGCTTCAAGATAATTCTGGCAAAATATCCAGGAAGGTAGTCCTGAAACTGGGCAATTTCTGTGTCGGAGGAAGCCCCCAAATTTCCCATTCTCCTATTGATTGTGAATGGAGGACCTGTAGCAGCGCCTCCCAGTGGTAGATTTAATCTCTGCAACAAGCTTAGAAATGTGCGTAAGATTTTTCTCTTTTAAATAAAAAATTTCCAATACACTCTGAATAGCTATATTTTATATATTATTTTTATTCATATATGTATATAAGTATCACACAAAAACATTTTGAGCAGCCTGTGGATCTCTGTGAGCGATATCAGACTTGAAATTGACGCCATCTTAGTTGTATGCGTTTACTTAAGTCCATTTTTTTTTTAAATACCTCAACCGACTTTCCCGTCTATTCAGTGGCACAAACTCGGCCCTACACTTCCTGTTTCCGGTATGCCCGGTATGTCAAAATAAAAGCACGGCGGTAAAAGATGCGGCTGCGCCACATAATGCGTTCACTCCAAAAGCCGGCCCGCTACTTTGGCTTTGCGGCACCTTTTATAGCGCAGCCACGTCTCGTTCGAAAACGGAAAGCTCTCTTCGCGTTTCACCTCTTGATCTTCTGCACGCACACACTTCCGACAGCGCAGCTCAGAGGGCGGGAACGTCAGTGTTGGGGTGTTCGAAAATCGAGTTAAAGTCGATGTTGTACACTGTAAAGCGACTGTTTGTTGCTCCAACTGTGCTCAATGTGTACGTGTATTGTGAAATACTTTTGTGCGGTAGCTTCTTGTCGGTTAGCATTTCCGCTAGGGCACGTGTACTAGCGTTAGCGCGTGTTAGCAGATTTACTGTCAGATACTTTGTAACGGTTCTGGTGTCAACTCAGCCTGCGTGTACACACACTTATGTCATGTTCTAGTTCCCTGCTGAAACCCTCTGTTTAATTCCCAGGGGCCGGAGGTGAATTCTGTGTCCAGCAGGGGGCGCTGTGCCCACAACCAAGCAGATTGAAGGAGGGTGAGTAACGGGTGACTGTTTCCGCTGTGTTAGGAGAGAATGAGCTCCTTTGCTAACGAGATGAGCGAGTGGCAGGTTAGGTTTGGAAGGCTTAACCCCCTCCAGGCCGCCCTCTACCCTACCCTACCCTACCAGCTTGCGGATGCCTGGATACTAATGTAAGCATTGGTGCCGTGTTAAACCTGCAACAAGTGGGCTTCAATCTTGTGGCAGTTGCAGTGTGCCCGCCTTTCCCCAGGGGGTGGCATGCAGTTTATTGTGACCTCGCGCTAAATGCCTTTGATAGAAAAGCCTCAGCCCTCTTGCAATCCCTTAATCCTTGGCTCACATCCCTGTGTGTCCCTAAGAAGGACAAACACAGCGCTCTGCTCTCATCTCATCCACATTTCAGTCATTCCCGGGGCCAGGGAGCACCTTTTGCGCTCATGCTAAGAGTCAGGAAGAGTGCACTACGATGACAAGTACAGTGTCGTCTTAAAACATGGCTGCCGGCCGGGGGGCCGTCCTAAAAATATAATTTCACAAGAAAACGTAAAAAATCATCAGTATCTTTACAAAATAAAGTAAAAACAGAGAAAAAGTACCCTGACAAGAAAAGTTATTTTAAAAGAATATTGTAATGCAGTGAGGGAAAAGAAACATCATTTTAGTAGTGTAATGTTGAAATATATAAAAGAAAGATAAGCTTTTAATTTATGAGAAGCAAACAAAACAATAAATAAAGTTGTAATTTTTTGGATAGTTAGGTTTCAGAAAAAGTTATGTCACAAGAATTGTGATAACGAAAACACAATTTACAAGAAAAAAGTTGAAATTGTTAAAATTAAAAAACCAGCAGAAATGTTATACAAAAAGTCATAATATGACAGTATTAGGGGTGTAATGATTTATTCACTACAGTATATCGATTTATATTGCTATGATCCAACACCATTGATCTTTCATTCATTCATTCATTTTCAATGCCGCTTATCCTCATTAGGGTCGCAGGTATGCTGGAGCCTATCCCAGCTGGCTTTGGAAGAGAGGCGGGGTACACCCTCAACTGGTCGCCAGTCAATCGCAGGGCACATATAGACAAACAAGCATTCACACTCATGCCTATGGACAATTTAGAGTCGCCAATTAACCTAACATGCGTGTTTTTGGAGTGCGGGAGAAAACCAGGGGGGCTGCAACATGCAAACATGCAAACTCCACACGGAGATGCCCAACGGAGATTCGAACCCTGAACCGCCTGACTGCGAGGCCAATGTGCTACTTACTCTACCACCATCAATCTGTGTTAACCAAATAGCCATTCCAGATGACATATATCAATCTATTGATCGTTTGAAGGGTGATCAATTGATTTAATCAATACTAAGAAACAAAGCATTGGATTTAAGCACGGCAGGTTTTATATGTATATGCGTTTTTAAGTATTTTAACGATAAATGTTACCCTTGTAACAGTTGAATTTGTCGTAAGTCGATTAGTCATGCCTGTTGACTGGGGTGCACGGATAATGTCATGTGACGCTGAGCATGGTCATGCTCTGGTAGAAGAGTCCGTGTGGATGTAAATATGCAAGGATTTTACGACAGCATATTAGGGCTATGTAAAAACTTTTGAGATAAAAAGTTGCAATTTTTCAAAAATATTACGAGTTTGAAAATCGTACCCTTGACCCAGGCCAAAGTTCACACAAGTCCCCTGTGTTTATAGCTGTCTTTTAGCACTTTATAGGCATTGCCTTGAGACCGGTATGAAACGGGGAACTGTATGTGGACGAGGCGGGTATTAGAAAGTACGGGTGAAATGATGCTAACCCAAGCTAACCTGTTTGTGCCCAACTGTTCTGTTTTGCTGTCCCGATATAAATAAAAGCTTGTGGAAGCCAGAGGAAAGTTTCCCTCCTCTTGAAAAACTATCCTCTATTTTTCCCTCTGACACAATGACACCTAAAATTCAGACTTTTTTTTCTTGAAATTTTACAAGAAAAAAAAGCTTGTTGATCAAACACCTCCCCATGGCTTTAATAGCGCCTGTGCAGACGTTATGTTATGTAGGATATTCATTCACGTAAATATCTATCTGCACATAAAATTTCATTCTAATGTGAAAATAACTTATTTAATACATAGAGTAGGGAAATGAATGAGGTATCAAATTAAAGTTTGTCATGTTTTATCAGATAGAATTAATCATTCAATTCAGTTCAAATTTATTTGTATAGCCCCAAATCACAACAGCAGTCGTCTCATAGCACTTTACACATAAAGGTCACAGATGGGCAACTGAAACCCCACATGAGCAAGCATTTAGCCACAAAGGCAATGAAAAACTCACTCTGGGATAGAAACCTTGGACAGAACCCGGGGTCTGTGGGGCGGTCGTCTGTCTCGACCGGTTGGGCTGAGATATAAAAGAATAGAGGCATGCATGGTAGATAAAGCCAGAAATCTTAGTCATAGACCAAGGAACAAAGAGAAACAAGAAAATTGTATCTAAAACAAATCAGCATATCAAGGGTGAGTTCTAATTGTATGCTATAGCAAAGAGGTGGGTTTTGAGTTACCTTTTAAATAAAGAGAGGGTGTCTGCCCCCCAGATTGAGTCGGGGCAATGGTTCCATAACAGAGGAGCCTGGTCACTAAGGGCTCTACCTCCCATTCTACTTCTAAAGATTCTAGGAGTGACATATAATTGCAAATTCTGTGAGCGCTGCGTTCTACTGGGTTGATAGGGTTTAGGAGGTCTTTAAGATATATTGGTGCCTGATCGTGTAGTGCTTTATATGTAAGAAGGAGAATTTTATATTCAATTCTAAAAGTACTGGTAACCAGTGAAGTGAGGCTAGTACGGGTGAGATGTAATGTCTACTTTTGGTTCCAGAATGATTAAAATTATTTGTTGTCCCCCGGCTCCAAGCCTCTACTTTGGAGTTTAACCCGGTGAACGAGAGGGTAGCTTATCGCCAAACAGCAGTTCAGAATACCCGCCCTTTTTGGACTTTCTAGAGGGAGTATGGGAAAGTGGGCCGTTAGGGAATTCCCTTGTTTCTCCTGGGGGACTTCAACGCTCATGTTGGCTGCGACAGTGAGACTTGGAGAGGCGTGATTGGGAGGAACGGCTCCCCTGATCTGAACTTGAGTGGTGTTTAGTTATTAGACGTCTGTGCCTGTCATGGATTGTCCATAACGAACACCATGCTTAAGCATAATGGTGTGCACATGTGCACGTGGCACTAGGACACCCTGGGCCGCAGTTTGATGATAGACTTTGTGGTCGTGTCTACGGACTTCCGGCCACATGTTTTGGACACTCCAGTAAAGAGAGGGCCGGAGCTGTCAACCGATCACCACCTGGTGGTGAGTACTTTCCAATGGCGGGGGAGGATGCTGGTCAGATATGGCAGACCCAAACACATTGTGAGGGTCTGCTGGAAACCTCCGGCAGAATCCCCAGCCAGAAGGAGTTTCAACTCCCACCTCTGGGAGAGCTTCAACCATGTTCGGAGGGAGGCAGTGGACATTGAGTCCGAGTGGGCCATGTTTCGTGGCTCTATTGTCGAGGCGGCTGATTGGAGCTGTGGCCGTAAGGTGGTTGGTGCCTGTCATGGCGGTAAATCCAGAACCCGTTGGTGGACACCAGTGGTGAGGGATGCTATCAAGCTGAAGAAGGAGTCCTATCAGGCCCATGGGACTCTGGAGGCAGCTGACAGGTACTGGCAGGAGTTCAGAGAGGCCATGGGAAATGACTTCCGGACAGCTTCAAAGAGATTCTGGGCCACCATCTGCTGTCTCAGGATGGGGAAACAGTGGGCAGTCAACAACGTGTATGGTGGGCATGGTGTACTGTTGACCTCGACTCAAGATGTTGTGGACCGGTGGAGAGAAAACTTTGAAGACCTCCTCAAAGTTCATCCATCCAAGACCTCCATCCCACCAACACGTCTTCCAATGAGAAAGCAGTACCAGGGGACTTTGTGGACTGAAGTCACCGAGGTGGTCAAGAAGCTCCTCGGTGGCAGGATTATATGGATTATATGGATTATATGATATAATCCGCCCGGAGTTCCTTAAGGCCCTGGATGCTGTGTCTTGGTTAACACGACTCTGCAGCATCGCATGGACATCGGGGGCGGTGCCCCTGGATTGGCGGTCCAGCTTTTTTAGAAGGGGGACTGGAGGATGTAATCCAACTATCGTGGGATCACATTCCTCAGCGTTCGTGGTAAAGTCTATTCAGGGGTTCTGGAGAGGAGGATCCACCGGGTAGTAGAATCTAGGATTCAGGAGGAGCAGTATGGTTTTCTCCCTGGTCGTGTAACTGTGGACCAGCTCTATAGTCTCTGCAGGGTCCTTGATGGTGCAAGGGAGTTTGCCCAACCAGTCTACATATGTTTTGTGGACTTGTAGAAGGCATTCGACCGTGTTTCTCGGGGAATACTGTAGGGAGTGCTCCAGGAATATGGGGTATCGGACCACCTAATTTAGGCGGCAATAAGTCGGAGCTGTTTCCAGTGAGAGTTGGACTCCGCCACGGCTGCCCTTTGTCACCGATTCTGTTCATTACTTTCATGGACAGAATTTGTAGGCGCAGCCAGGACGTTGAGGTGTTCCGGTTTGGTGCCTCAGGATTGGGTCTCTGCTTTTTGCGGATGATGTGACCTTCAACTCTCGCTGGATTGCTTCGCAGCTGAGTGTGAAGTGGCTGGGATGAGAATCAGCACCTCCAAGTCAGAGTCCATGGTCCTTACCCGGAAAAGGGTGGAGTGCCATTTCCGGGTTGGGGATGAGATCCTACCTCAAGTGGAGGAGTTTAAGTATCTTTGGGTTTTGTTCTCGAGTGAGGGAAGGATGGAACGTAAGATGGACAGACGGATTGGGGCGGCGTCTGCAGTGATGCAGACTCTGAATCGGTCCACTGTGGTGAAGAGGGAGTTGAGCCTAAAGTCAAAGTTCTCAATTTACCGGTTGATCTATGTTCCTACCCTCACCTATGGTCATGAGCTTTGGGTAGAGACCGAAAGGACAAGATCGCGGGTACATCGCTCCCTTAGACATTGGGTGAGAAGCACCGTCATTCGGGAGAGACTCGGAGTAGAACCGCTGCTCCTATGCATTCAGAGGAGCCAGATGAGGTGGCTCGGGCATCTGGTTAGGATGTCTCCCTGGGGAGATGTTCAGGGCACATCCGACCCTCCGGGAAGACCCAGGCCACGTTTGAGAGACTATGTCTCTCAGCTGCCCTGGGAACGCCTCGGGATCCGCTGGACGAAGAGCTGGACGAAGAGCTGGACAAAGTGGCCGGGGAGAGGGAAGTCTGGGCTTCCCTGCTTAGGCAGCTGCTCCCGCAACCCGTCTTTAGATAAGCAGAAAAAAATGGATGGATGGATGGCTTTCAACCTGTTAATTCATTCTTTGTTAATTCAATCTGAAGATGGACTTTATTCAAATAAAATGTGATTGAATTTGCCATTAATTCTTGTTTACTTGTTTATTTACAGCCATCATTAATTTATACCTTACAAAAAGCAACGGAAATCTAGGAAACTTTATCTGCACGACAGATCAGACTGGATGATTTTTTTGGCTAAAAAGTTACTGAATTAATCTAAAATTACTGAATCGTTTTGGATAGTATCGTTCTTAATTAACCAACATTGTCTTTGAATTGAATCGGTAACTACGAATCGTGATACAAATCGAATCATTGTAATAACAAATCGTTGTACCCCTAATATATATGTTATATATATTATGAAAATAAATTTTATGAAGATTATTTGAGAATGATGAAATATTTTGAAAACCAAAGAGCATGATATTGATTAGACTTTTTCAGATGCATTTTTTTCTTGAAATATATGTACATCTACATGTGTTCAAGTGGCACAGCATATCAAGTGGCAAAGTTGCATCCTTTCATTTTTCACTATCTGACCTACTGGAAAAACTTTGGGCACCCCTGTCTTAAAAATTGAACATAATCTCAAAAGATTCCCTTTGGAGACGAAGGCCCAACATGAACTGTCCACAGTGTTGGGTTTCATAGGAGACCTGATGCCAGATTAACTGAAGGCTTCTTCTCCGGTGACCTGCTTCCTCGGGCAACCCGTGAAGTGACGTAGAAGTAAGCTCTTTTGGAGCTAAAGCCAATTTGCCCCCCCGAGATTAGGGCAGATCTGTCTGGACAGGTCAACGGCAGACTAGCACTGCAGGTTGTCCTCTTTATGAGCATAAATAAGCACACAAATGGACACACAAGATGGAAGAGTGCTGTCACTCATTTATTTTAATTGTATGTGCAGTTTTGTGGTTTGTTTCCTTAAAAAAAGTGAGACCCTACATGGTGGCAGTGAGAAGACAATCAATCTCTTTATTCTCAGCTAAATTGCACAGCAAAAAACAACGACACATGGAGACCCACAAAAATATGTTGCAAGTAAGCAGAAAACAAAAATCTACCATCCCCTCCCCTGACCAAGTATTTCAAATTGAAAACCAAACACTAAGATTCAGTGCAGCACCGTGAGAGGAACAGTTGTGATTCTTGTAGCTAATGTTGTTTGGGATGCAGTGAGCCTCCCCTATTTTTTTCACCATATTTTGTCTGGCTCACCACTGTAGGAACTATAAAGCAATTCACACCCCCTGCCCCTAAACTAATAATGGATGTTACCTTAAGAGGTTTGAAAAATATTCAAACTCACACTTTGATAAAGACTTGTTTTGGACCCTTGGAAGCAGAATACAGTAAGGTGGTATGCAAAAGTTTGGGCACACCTGACAATTTCCATCATTTTCATTTAAAAATAATTGAGTGAATGAAATCTCCAATTTCATTTGAGTGTATGAAAGACGTTTAATAAAAAAAAGTTTAAATATCTCGGTTGTGCCTCCAGGTCAACGCAGGCATCGCATAATGAGGAACTCTTATGAGATGAGAGCTTTTCTGATCATGTGACCGCAGTTTTGAGCACCCCATGTAGCCCAGACTTTACAGGACCTTTAAAGAGAAAACCACCTTGCAATTGGCCACCCTCAATATTATCGGATGCATCTACCTATGAAATTTAAGGCTTAATGAGGTCACAAAACTTATTTGGTGTTCTGATTAACTAGTGCTAGATAGGTAGAGGTATTCAAACCAACTAAGTGACATGGGTGCACAAATTTCTGCACCTGTTTAATTTTGATTTGTGCATATTGCATATTTTGTGTTAATCCAATAAACCTCAGTTCACTTCTGAAATATTACCGTCCAGCAGTTACGTACTGTATCACATTGAAATCCAAATATCTATTCATTTAATTATGAAGTTGTAAGAGGTGCCCAAACTTTTGCATACGACTGGACGTGTTTTTAGAAATAACTTTGGTGGCTGTCTGATGAAAAGCATTTTTTTTAATCCCTACATTTTCTTTTTTTTTTAGAATGAACAGGTGTTGATACGTTCTTTTGTTTTATTGGATATCAACGATTGTGTAAACAAAAGCTCTTCCATAGGTGCAAACCTCATCATGAAAATATATGAGATAAAACTCAGTCAAGGGGCTACGAATCAACAACAAATGGAAGCAGAATTTGTTTAGACTATGGAAGCTCTATGGAAGAAAACATGACTGGGGCTCCAGTGTAAGAAACATTGGTTGGTGCGTGCTGAGTGAGCTCTTCAACAACATTCCGTGTGTGACTTGGTCCAAAACAACCACATTTTCGGCACATGAAGCCTACGTGTTCAGCGTGTTTGCTTTGCTTGCTTTTAAAAGAAACCAGCGATGAAAAACGACCAATAGCAACTCTCGTCCAGTCACAGTGCCGTCATTAGCGCTGTGCTCACCTGGAAATTCTGTCCTCTGGTTCATCGTCCCAGCAAGCTGCCCTTACTCCCATTTCGCCCGTTTCTTGCCCTTTTGCCTCTTGCCGTTGTCCTGCATCTCTTCTGCTTGGCTGTGGCCGTTAGTGGTCTTGGAGACCCCGTTGGTGACGTGCTTGGACCCCTTGTGCGTGCCAGAGGGTTTGCGTCGGTAGGCGTGGTAGTAGAAGTTGGCGAACAGGATGATGAAGGTGACGGCGTAGCCAATCAGGGCCCACTGCATCCAGTTGGGGAAGGGGCAGCCCGTGTAGAGGGAGTGGCCGGCGTGGCCGATTGTCACGTGGAACTGGATCTGAAGGGAATATGAAGGGACTTTACACGTTTTCAGCAATCTTTGCGGTAGAATTTTGAAACTTGACAAAATTTGGGGTTGAAGGGGATGGTGGGGAAGTGGTTAGCTTGTTTTTGCACTTAACCATTTAAAATAAGCAGACATTTCAATATTTTAACTGATTTAGTGAAGGTAACACCGTTGTTAGTGAAGGTAACACCTACCATCTGCATGATGGTGAGGTACTTCTTCCACCAGAGGTACTTCTGCATCTGAGGTCCCAGTGCAGCCAGACCATAATAGCCGTACATGATGACATGGATGCAAGAGTTGATTGTTGCACCAAAAAAAGCTGTGTATGTTAGCGAAAAAAAAACATGAATTAATTAATTGTTTGCATGATTCATGAGACTTGCAGTCCCAGCTTTAACGGGTTCTGTCATATTACACTCCCAGTAACCACTGGAATATTGTAGAACTGACTACGAATCCATTCAAATTGCCCTTACAGTGTCGTCCCTATGCTGATTACAGCCACTAGGAGGCATATATTTTTCTATTGTATGACCCCTGTTCTAACGGCATTCACACAACATTTTTGACCTAATATCACTGGAGTTAATGCTTTCCCCTCGCCTCACCTTGCCCACCAGGGACCCACTTGATGCCGATCCACCAGAGGATGAACATGGTGCAATGGTGGTACACGTGGAGGAAGCTGACCTGGTTGAACTTCTTCCTCAGGATGAAGAAGACTGTATCCAGGAACTCCACTCCTTTGGAGATGTAGTACCACCAAAGAGCTGATGCTATCTAAAGACGGGAAGGTAAGGGAAGGAAGAGGTGACTCAATGAAACGTGTGTGATGTGTGACCACATAAAAAAAGATGCCGATGCCGTCTGAGTACTTTGAAAGCATCCGGATGAGTCCACTCCATCATATTAAACCACATGAATAATTTAATAAATGTATGCAAAGTTTGCCTGTAAAGGGTAAGTGAAATGTATACAGTGGATGCTCGCTGATAAAACCCAGCATTCTGTTGTGTCTGACATGTTTGTGAGCATCTTTGTTTATAAATAAAATAGGCAAATTAATATTACATCAGCACTCTGTTATGCATGCGGCATGACACATCCACATCCATGTTTGCTGCCCCCCGCTCCCCACCAAGCACACAAGCACAGGGGACAATGACACGGTAACACATGGTTGTGCTCTCTAAGCCACGCTGCTGTGACATCTCTTAACTCGCCGACTAATGCCGTCCTCCACCTTTTGTTGTCCCAAAAGAAACTTTTGTCTCAAAATGTTCTCTTGCAAATATACAACATATGACCGTGTTTCCTCAGGTAGTGAGTACTTAACTGCAGGGAGGACCAGACATCTCTTAGGCCAGTGGTTCCCAATTATTTTTTGTCATTTCTCTACTGAAGGACAGAAATGATCCCCCAAGAAACTGATAATATGTATTTTTCCATCTGGACTGTAGAGATTTAACTGAAACCAGTGAAATGCAACAAAATAGAGCGCAGTGACGCATACAAGTCTATTCAAGTCAAATTGCATGCTGTGTACAGGTAATTCATGTTGGCAGGTCTGCGCTAATATTTAAAGTCCTCCCTGACTCTCACGCCCCCTGATGGTGCACCCGCCCCCCAAGGGTAGCCCGCCCCACTATTTGAGAAGCACTGTTTTAGGGCAAGGTATTTATTCAGGGGAGGGGCATGATAAAATAGTATATATTACTGTACAACTCTAAGAGAACGCATGCAGAGAAATGATAATATAGGTCAGCTGGGCAGAAGCAGAGGGGGCAAAGCTAATCTGAAGGCATGTCACACAGAATATAAAAATGGATGCACACAACACAAAAAAATTGTAAAAAGCCACATAACATTTTGCAGCAACAGAGTTAACATAGTTAACCTTAACTATAGTCTGTGTCAATAATAGCATCAATGGTTTATTTACATCTACATGGGAGTTTATTTGTTTAGTTGAGACACGGTGTCTATTAGAGCAGAGGCCATTATTCAAGGAAATACGGTAGTAGGGAAAGTATAGTCAACATATGCTACTCATCCCATAGGTCTCTGGGCCTTGTTTATGTGAGATTCTATGCGTGAATGTCTGGGGTTTTTTTTAGCAAGGAGGCGGCTTCTCACCCTGACTTCATTGACGTCGTTAGAGTAGTTGACAGGTTGACAGAGGTAGCTGTACCCGGCTGCTCTTGAGCCAAGAAGGAGCTGATTAGGAGACAATAGTTTTTAGATTTTATGTGGTGGTAAGTTATAATTATTGATATACAGTATATAAATGTGTATACTGTATATTCTGTATATGGTGGGACTGACCTCTTTGGCGATGTAGAAGTTGAGGACCACCATGCTGAAGTTGTAGACTATCAGGGTCTTCCTGAGCGTGTAGGGCTGGCGGTCCTGCATGTATCTAGGCCCCGCCCACAGGAATATCAGGTACAGGCTGCTGATGGCCAGCGTGGGGAAGGGCGACGACATCATTGGCCAGGTTTCCACTCGCTTGTCTGCCAGGTACAAAGAACACGCACACTTCAATTTATTGATATGCTGCTTTTGTGTGAGTAAAAAAAGGGGACTCACCTGCTATAGTAAGGCTCCATTTGTAAAACTCTACTGTGTCGTTGACCATATGCGTTACGACCTCCATAGCTTTCGTCTTTACTGAACTGTGACAGAAACAATTGTAAAAAACAAAACAGTTTTACCTCAGTTAATAGACAACATTTTTGCTAAACTTTTGTCTTCACTTGCGTTCGCCTGCTTGTTAAGCATCCAAAATACCATCCAGTCTGTTCATGCCGCCATCATGCACACAAAACAAAATTTTGCAGTACTTGCACGTGATTGAGCAATGCATTGTGGGTGCCACTTTAGGTTGTTTGTATCAGAATTGTAGAGAGATAAACGACATAACAAACACATGAACCGCACAAAGGAGAAAGGTGATGGACCGTACTGAGACAAGGGTGCAAGACCTCCCAATTTTACAGCGTAAAGACAAGACCGTGGTCATTTCAGAGCCATGTGAAATGTAACCGTTAACAGTCTATCAACCCGGCGGTGAGGGTTGATAGAATAAGGGTGACACTGTGTGTTTCTGCTATGTCTCATTTTACATCCATAACAATAATTTCTGTGTCCAACAACAAAACATAAGCGTTCAAACGTACGGTAGCATGTTCATGGCATCCTCAGTCAAACATACTGTAGCACACATCACCACACACCTTCAAAGCATCCACACAACGCTTTTTTCCCCTCCCTTTTTCTGTATTAAACAGCAAGGTACGCGTTTATTGGATCTTGAATGTTGATATTTTTGCAAATTGCGTTTTTCATGATTTTGTGGGGTTTTTTTTCCACCCACAAAATTAGGTAAAAGTGATGTTAATGGTGTCCTTTTATTTGTCATTTGTAATTTTTTTTGCTGAAGTTTTAATTTGTTTTGTATAAAATGTATTTTCTAGCAACATTTTTGAGTGTCTGCAACAAATTATTTGGATTTAATGTACATTATTTTCTACTGGAAAATTTGCTTTGGTTAGAGTCCGTTTTGGTTTGAGTTAGACGACCTCGAACGCACCATCAAGGCACCACTCTACTGGTTATAATTTCATTCCAGATGCGGTTTTATTATGATGCCTCATTGTGAGAAATTTGAATTGAAAATGTTTAGTCAGAAGAAAAACGATTCTGGTGTAATATGAGGCCAAAAATAACGATATGTGAGTGACACGTGAATTAAATTAAATCGCTAAAGCCTGTCTCTGAGATGCGCACCTCGGTCGAGTAAGGAGTGTTGCATAATCTCTTGTGAGATGACAGCGGGTGTCTGTTTATTAATCTATAATTAATCCCATGCACCAGATTGGCTGTCCTTTCAATAATGAATGGGTTATTATATGTGCCCCGTAGTAGCTAAATTAACAGCACCCTCAACAGAACCTGCATGTATAAGAGTGCCGGGCATTTTTCCACATTTTAAATTACCTAAATTCAGAGTGTACATGTTTAGGGTTCACGCAAAACCCTGCGACGAGAGGATAGGCGCACAAAAAAGGACAGCAGCATGTGTCAGCAGGTTTGTGCCGGGAGCGCTCAAGAGGCTTAAATTCAATTGATCAACGAGCTTAGAGGTGCAGGCCTAAGTACAAATGCCCCCTGTTTCACGCTTCTCTGCCTGCTGCTGCTGCTGAGTGGGGGAAAAAGCACACTATTGCACTTATTTTACTAATTTCTGCATCGCAAAATAGCAGAATTGGGTTACTAATGCCTTGCAACATAATCTCAAAGTGTGAAAAATGGATTGCACTAGCAGCAACAGCGACAAAATATAACAAGTTATAATTGGATTAAATCATAGGTGTACCCGAATTCATTCTTTTCCCTACCATAAACCCATATTGTAACTAGGCCTACATATTATGGCTTTGGTGTACCATAAAAACACACACACAAAACAAAAAAATGTAAAAAATAATGTAGCATGTGCTTACCTCCTTGCTATTTATGAGGCGTTTAATGACATCCGGTGCAATTGGTCGTCTTCCTTCTTCCAAGGGTCACACCTCGTCCGTCTCTACAGCTCTCCGGTCACACTTGAACGACATTGAAATTGGCAAGAAACTACAAAAAAGGCAAGCGGACTAAAACGTGGGCTGTTTATAAAAAGGGAGGCTAATTTACGCTGTAGGTGCGACCCGGCCGCTTAGCCTCCTCATCTTCTCGGAGTCTACGCAGAAGAGCGGCCGATCACCACTGCGCGTGCGCAAAGCCTCCTTGTCCTGTGCATCCGTCCTGTCCATACTCGCCCACCCCCACCACATCGTAAGCACTTTGTCATCATTAATTAGGGCGTTAACAATCAATATGTCTTTACATTGAAAGTGTTTGCTTTGATTAAGTGCCGAAATGCGTCGAATCTGCTTCCGCACGTGCAACACGGAAGTAATGTCAAATCGTTTGTCAATGCTGGGTTTTGTCCACCAGATGGCGGCGTCGAGCTGAGGTCAATGTTAAGCTAAAGTCACCCGCAATAAGTAGCATTCTAAAGTATGAAAGTGGACCTTCGATTTTCTCGGAGTTTCATAACTTTGTATTTTGATAGTATGTTTCCAACTTCTACATTTCTCATTTCCCACTTCACGTTCCCACAATTCCAGCATCAAAACGTGGATACAATACTGGACAATGTTCCACTTTCCATAAATCCCCACTTCAACATTTTGTATACATGATTTATTCAAAATGTTCAAAGTATACGGTGGCATCTTTGTAAATTGTGCAATATTTGCACAACACCAATAAAGCATTTATGTCCAGGCCCATTTGCTTTGGTGTTTTATATGATGTTATGCAACCGGTTATGAAAATGCCTTCATCATGCCAGTGCTAATATTGGATTTCTGCTGGTAATTAGCTTTTTTTTCCATCCAACATAAAGTGCTGTGATTCAAAACCAGCGGCCAATCAGAGAGTCCGTGCGTGTCTGCGTGTGTTGACAGTACAATTTATCACACCAGAGCTTTTCATGTTTAACAATGTGTTTATTAGTGTGGTGTACAACTGGACTGCATCATGTTAGAAACATTTTCCTTCAGTAGCTAAATAAGGAGACAAAAATATTGCAAAAAAGGCAGCATTTGGATGGCAAACTATGGTACAGGTGTACCTAATGATTTGTCTGATGAGTGTACGTGTGATGAAGTGTGTTTATCCATTCTGTATATTTTAGTTGTTGTCATATGCTTTCAAGCACCAACTAAACTAACAGCAAAATTGCTCAACAAACACTGGCCAGGTGGAAACCGAGCAAAGGCGTCACCTTCCAGCCCCAAACGTGTCCATTATTATTAGTCTGCTACGATATATGCACTGTATGCAAAGCCACCCAATCTGTAAGGGAGGTGTCTACCCCTCTGAAGGGCATATTCACAGCTACCCACCTGGGGCATACTTGTTTCCCAAACACCTTTTGGGGGAAATACCAGTTGGACTTCTCTTTCACGCAAAAGCCTTCCAGTTATGTGGAGTTGGTATGATATGAAGTTAAAAGTAATGCAATGTTTAACATTCAGAAGCTCACATCCCTGCAAAAAACAAACAAAACTTGTTTGCGGCGTTTGGAATGACTTTTAATCATGCATGGCGTTTCAGGAAGTCTCTGAGAGAGATTTGACTCACCACATGTTTATATGCCATATATATCTTTACAGTGGGTACGCGACCCAAGAAGACCCAAGCCTCTCTCATTGAGTGCATTATGGATCATTCATTCATTCATTTTCTATGCCGCTTATCCTCATTAGGGTCGCGGGTATGCTGGAGCCTATCCCAGTATGCCTAGAAATCAAATTTCTGCCCAATTTTATTAGTTTTCCGGCTCCTTTCTCCTCATATTGCATCTAATTGTAGAGTGTCATTCTCCTTCAGAGTGTGTGTGTGTGTATAATCTGGATCCAGCGTGTTCCATTACAGTTTTTTTTATAATTGGAAAAGCGAATGCGTCAGACTAAGATTTAACTGGTTCCATTTGGTAGCCGCTCTCTCTCGTTTAATATGTGGCTTGAACGCTTGTGCCATTTGTACACTCCATGTTTTCTTTTACCGCCCCCTCATAAAAGCTGAATTAGAGCTGCACGCATGACTTCATGCATGTCGTCCTTGTGTGATTTTGTCGCCCGTGGAAAGGTATTTCCATTGTGTCCAGGAGCATGGAGTGATCCATACACGGGCCAGATGATGGAGTGCCACTTTTCACTGTTCCTCCACACTTTACTTCATCCTGTATGGCTGCCCATCGCCAACAAACATTTTTCAGTGAAATTACCCACACGGAGCTCAACATTTGCATTTGAAACTATAATACATTTTATGGAACGTAAAGGAAATTCCAAGTCAAGTCATTAAATTAGCCATTGACAAGACCGGATTACCCAAAAAATTACACATCCGTTTTTTGTTGTGGTGTCATGAGACACTCAAAGTACAATGAAGAAAAAAATGACAAATTGCAATCTACTTATAGAATTTCTACTACATCACACTCCACTGCACGCCGTGTGTATGCTAGCGGCCCCGCCTTCACCCACAGAGACAAAAAAACTGTATGACTGACTAAAGGGATCACTACACCATTGTTTTATGAGCAATACACAAAGTAAACCCTCTTCCTGAATGGAGGCAAAGAACACATGGCAACATATTAAAGCTGGCAACATTATTGAGTTTATTTTAATTTACTGTGTGATTAATTAATTTATTATTGTCCCAAGCATGCAGCCGACAAGACATTTTTTTCTGAATGAGAAATTGTTTTAATCTCACGGGATCTTGTGACACCCCTAGGTTTTTGTGACATTTTTCGGGCCGTTTTTTATTCACAATTGGATATTCCCCACCCCAGATTCCAAAGAGTAAATCCCGACTTGCATCTTTCTCCATGATAACAACATGATAACTTAACACTCGCTCAAATATACACTGCTCTTTTTTTACAATAGTTGGAGGAATTTATTTTAATGTTGAGTTGCAATTGTACTGTTAGTCACACACCCGCAAGTAAATGGTCAAAACAATCTGCAGGAACCAGGAAGTACATCACTACATAATGAACCGATAAGCAAACTTACAAAAATATGGTGCTCAACGTGCCTTCTGCTGTGTTGTTCTTGTCGAAGCACACACGGCTGATTGCAGAAAGTGCTGTTTTATCTATGGGGAATACGATGCTCGGATATTGTTTTTTCATATAACCCTTTGTGTATAGAGTTACATAATATTATATAATAATAATATATTAGTACTATATATTAATATATAATACTAAGTATTTACCATTTTTTAATAGACGGTTTTGAATGGCCGGCAACCAGTCCAGGGTGTACACCACCTCTCGCCCAAAGTCAGCTGCGATGGATCCCAGCTTAGCTGTGACCCTGATGAGTACAAGAGAAAATGAATGGATAATTTTTGATTGTCTGTCCCTGCCCAGAAAACAAACTATTGTTTCATGTATGGCTTCCTTAAAAGTGGACATGCAGTTAGTCACTCTGATCAATATGAACTGTCCATGTTTTTAAGAGTCCGATAAATAATTTTTTTGAAGGGTAAATATTTTCCCCAGACTTTAACCAGCTGGAGGCAATTGCGCTTAGTTCACTGACTTGGCAGCACAACAGGAAATCCGAGCACCGTGCAGGATTTGTCCCTCACTGGGTACCCAGCGTGGCCACTCGCTGCTTTTGGCTGCATGGAGTAGAATTAGTCATGGCTGATATTCCATAAATTCATAGAAAAAGGCACTACTACTAAATAATAATTGTTTTGCAAATCATTTTTAGTTTTTCAAGACGTCGGCAGAATGAGTCCCCGAGTGTGGCCTGGCAGGCAGATGTCAACACGACGCCCTTCCAGCGCAGTGTGGTCAGTAATTACAGCTGCTTTTGGCCCAGTTCTTCCCAAAACTCCCTAGCCTTGTCCTTTCTGCTCCCACAAACAGTCAGTTATCAAAGATAACCAAGTAGATACACTATTAGTCTATGCCATCCTTTTCATATAGCCATGAAAACTTCTGACACTGCTAATCTAAATAAATCTAATCTAAATAATGTAAACTTTTCTGGACCATACTAGTCCTACAAAACAATATTTTTGTCAACATTATTTTGAGACCATTTTTTAAGGAATGTGATAATAATAGCATATGGTAGTGGTTTAATTTTATTTGAACATGCATACAAATGACATTGGAATACATCACATAATACAGTTGACAGTTCCAAAAGGAGCTTGCGAGTAGTGCACTCGTTAGCTGTGTAGCGCGCCTCTCCTCACTGGGACAAAGACACTGAATGACTGACAGGAAGGGTCACTCACTCTGTTCATTCCTCTGTAGAACCAACATAGAACCAATGCACCCAGGTGTGACAGTACGTTGGTGGAACTTCCAGGTACTTGAAAAAGCACTTGCCGACTTGTCCTCCCCTGCCAAATTCAATTATTTTTGGGGGTTATTAGCTTAGCGTTCTGACTGTCACACTGTCACGTATGCACGATTGTTAGCCAAATGGCTGCCATTTGACTGCTGAGCACACCCTGAGCCTCGAAGATTCATCACAGTTTGACTATTGTCTTGTTTACGTTAACGTGCTACCCGCACAAGATAGTTTCCATGGCATGTGTTGGCAGTTCAGAAGTGAGAAGACAACCCTGCCAAAGACGTTATTTAGGTCAAGATACTACACCGCACCAAGTAAACGCTGTGGGCTGCAAAAGTGCTGTGGCCCACCAGTGATGGGCTTTTGGGATCAGCATTGAAAGGTATTTGCTGGTTTTCGGAAATTGGCCGATATTGTTAGGTGGCGGATGACCGCCTATCTAAATAGGTTGTCATTATAGGGAAAAAAAGATACAGATATTGATCAATATAACATTTTATGCCAGTATTGGGCTAATAATATCAGTGGGCCGATATTACCGGACAACCCTAATTATTGTGATACAGAGTATCGTAATTATTTATAATATTTTATTATAACATTTGTGGTTTATTTCAAAGCACACCTGCATTGTTTTGTGATGCAGTTATAAAAAAGTTTTGTCCTGTCATTTCATTGTAATTTTCATAAAGTTAATGTTTAACTCTCGACACGTCTCTTGATAGCCCTACATGCAGTAATAATGCAATATTTCCTTTAGTATGTTATCTTTCACTCCTGTAAAGGTGTATCTTCTCATACACAATTTGTACTGTGAAACATGCGCAACATTTCTTGAAATGTTGGCTTTTTAACTCTATCAAAGAGCAGCATTTCTTTTGCCATGACTTTCTGTAAATGCACACCATTTTGAACTATTGCGTTTGTTATTTACATTGTCCACCGCACGTCTCAGTGAGTGCTGACTGTCGGGGCAAAGGTCCTACATCTTGATGTGTACTTTTTTTCCCAAATGGGAAAACTGGGTCAGATGGATCTCCCAGGTGGGCAAGTTTGGTTTTATTTATCAATTATTGATTACTAGATTAATTCATGTAATACTGCAAGGGTTTTTTTCTGATTGGGGAATCTTGTCACGTTTTAATTTGGCGAGATCTTGTGGCACGAGATTTTATGACAACCCATAGCTTTTTCTCGCTCTCTATCTCACACACACACACACACACCAACACGCACACACACTATAAACCCCCTTATATCATTAATATAGAGTATCGAATTGGGACGGTATTAGTTAGCTGCAGGTATTGCAGTCGGGTCGGGTAATCTGTTGGCCATAGAGAGCTCAAAGCCTCTCAGCACTGTCATGTTCTGTTATTGTTAATCTGAAGTGCGAGTCTAGCCAACCGGCTGACCCACTGCCTGTGAGCGACCCTTCCGCCGCCAAGGTCAGGGTCTGATGTTGACAATCACATGGACTACCAATTGTGCATCTTATGATACTGTATTTATCTGCAATTTGAAATAACTTAGGATCCACAATAGTGTACTGGAAGTGTGAATAGGCCTGATAGTGGAATTTAGACAGTTTAAAAGTGCTGTAAGTAAGCCTTACCAGGAACATGGTTTAGTGCGTCTGTAGCTTTAATGCTAATGAACTGTGTTTGTGCACTTTTTACATATACACTGTATATGTTGCCCTTGTCTAACACAATAGATGCCATATACAGCAGATCCCCACACGTTTGCCCATATTTTGCCTTTATTTATTTATTTTCTCCAATTTATTTATTTTTGCAAAAAAAGCATCTCATTCACCATAAATTGGTCATGATTTATAAATATGGGATAATACAGTTCGAATGTACAACATAGATATACTTTTCACATGGCAGTCCTCAAACGAGTCGTAGTTGTGTGCTATGAGATGCAAATGTTTGTTTGGCCAGTCACTACGCCTTCAAAACTTGCAGCAAAGAGAATTATCATTGTCCTACCTATACATTTTATACCTCAAAGTTTTAAAAATGACATACCATCATCCACATCTTCCCCTCACTCATCAAAAAAATATTACAATTAGTTATTAGAATCCCAGCATAATCAATCTTTTTTTTTCTCAATTTCTATCCATTGTGCAAATCCTCCTGGTCAGTGGTTTTGACTCTTTTTACAGTGGCGTACCCCTTCAGACATTTGACATGAAGCCATGTACCCCCTTCTCCTCCACACTTAAAAACCCAACCCATTTTAATGTTAGATAATTTGAAATATTGGACAGAATTAATTTGTTCATCAATTTTACAATAATTCCAGGAAAAATAGTAATTCTGAATATTATAAGTTAATGGATATGACATTTACGTTTGTGGCACATCCACGCATACGCTACGCTACGTGCTTTGCATAGATTTTTACATAGGGTCTTTATTCATAAAAGCATTCCTATGCTAACGAAATCTTTTAATAAGAGTCACTAAGAAAATAACCACCCAATATATTGCATACCGTAAATCAGTTAGGTCAAGGAAGCATTTAAAAGTGCATTGCTGTGCTGATTTTAATTTTACCACTGAGACATCGTCGTCCACAGTACATGTCCACATAGCTGGAAAGCTGCAGCACTGATTGAGTCATTCAAATATGTTTTGCAAAAAGACTAAAAGAGACTTGCAGGCATTGTTAAACACTTATGTTTCCCTTCAGATCTGCAACATCAAAAGTACAAAAACGTCCTTTGTGTAAATTGGAAACCAGTGTTTGGAAAAAGCACGCGCTGCAGTTGATGTCATCCCCTCATTCCGTTTTCCAAAAAACTCCAGTCTGGATGTCACAACATTTGCCGATACTAATTCCAGATGATTATTGATTAAGTGTAAGACGCAGCTGTTCACCATCAATGGGCCTTCATGTTGCCCTTGTTAATATCAAACAAGAAGGGATTGCATGTAAACATCTCGACCTTTTAGAGCCCAAGGGGAAATGTTCTGTATTTAAGTGCTTCTTGGAATTCTTCCACAAATACCTCGATATGATGCGACACACAAGGTTGTGGCTTACTATGTGAAGGACCTGATATGAGCATGGAATCATTTGTCATTCTTGTGTTTGTTGATTAGAACGTAACATGTGCCTTGTTGCTGTTGGTGATGAGTCATCACAAGTATTCTGTCATTCCCAGAATATCTCCTGTGGTTGCTGATTCAGTAAATGATAGAAAAAGCATTCAACATTCTCAATACACCGGAGAGGCCATATAGCAATTGACTTGTTCTTGACCCCTCCAGCACATCATTCTTGCCAGTACAGTCATCCCTCGTTTATCATGGTTCATTGGTTCCAGACCGTGATAAGTAGGTTTCAATATTAATAAACAAAATATTTTTGTAGCTAACCTGTTCATGACCTTATAAATATGCTTTTCACCATCATTACAGCCCTTTAGACTTGCAATAACAGACCTTTACACTTGTATTCCACTGTTTCAAAAATCACAATTATTAAAATTTGCTGATCTGGTAAACCTTCAAACCGCTAAAATGATGCATAATGCAAACAACAACCAGTTACCAAAGAACGTCATACAAAATTTCTCAACAAGAGAGGAGAAATATGATCTTAGGAATAAACTAAACTTAAAACACAAATATGCAAGAACAACACAAAACACTTTCAGTACTTTGGTATGTGGAATCAAACTATGGAAAGGATGAAGTAAAGAAGTAAAACAATGCTCCACAATGAGTGACTTCAAGAAACATTACAAACAGTTGATGTTTACAAAATACAAAAAAGAAGACTCGTGAAATATTGTGTACATTCAAGGTCATATCACTACACTTCTTGGAGAGTCAATTTTCTGTCTGACTGTCAATGCTATGTTTGTTACTATCATCTTATACTTGTACTAGGAACCTTTCATTCCTAGTGAGAACATTGTCTGTACAACAACAATGTTTTGTTATATATGTTATACACCACTCATCACTGTTATCACTATTATTATTATTATATTTATTATAAATATCATTCATCAAGACGGCAATATAATTTATTTACCACGACAAGCCATGACAGGGACTACTATCTAACACACTGTCACATGACCTTACTTATGCATTCAAACTTAGTAACTGCAGGAAGTGTACAAATGTATTGAAATAGGGGAGAGCCTACGGGGGTAGGATTTAATAAGCTTTGCTTCTTCCTACTCCTTTTGGACATGTGGAACTGTCATTTGTATTAAGTGATGTATTCCAGTGTAATTTACATGCATGTTCAAATAAAATTTAACCATTAACCATTAACAATGTATTACCCATTAGTCATATAGTTATAATCATAGAAAATAAGCCATCTTATATGTAAATAAGATAAGATAGACTCACACATTAACAGCATGTCACCTGGTGTATATTGTCTCATTGACGTAGCAATACTGACACCTAGAGAACAATGTAGAATACTACTCCACTGCCACTGTTTAGAAACTTATGATGAACGTCAGTCATTTTATTAACAAAGCAGACAACACATATGCAGTGAACATTCACACAGGAGCTGCTGTCAGCCACTCTCTACACTGCCAACCTGCTGCTAGCAATCAGCTAACAGTCAATAAAATATTTAAAAAACATGTTTTGGGGGTAATGGGGGCAATGTTCGAACCGTGATGTATTCTATGAAGCTATGTACATACGTCAGCATCCAATAGTGATGTTCGCTATGTGGTCAAAATGCTTTTGAAGATATGCTAACATAAATGTAATAGACATATCCTCACACTTTTATGAGGACTGCTCAATGACTTACAGGCAATTTGTTGCTAAGTCCCGCCCGTTTTACTTGATGTCGGCCATGTTTTTCAACCAATCTTGCTCAAATTTACCACACATGTGCTTGTCAGTCCCCCTAAAAGCGTGTACCAAATTTTGTGGGGAATGTGGTAAACACCCTAAAACTACAGTGGGTAGAGATCAAGCTTACCCATGGGTCTCAATTGTCAAAAAAGTAATAGCACAGGCAACATAGGCAGAGTGCAGGTTTTGACAAATTTTCAGCCTTTTGTGTGCAGCGGTCGAGGAGTGGTAGGGTTACACGTTTTCACATGATATGTCACTGTTTCGCATGATCCTTACCAAAGATGCTATTTGTGTGATGCAGCCGCAGATCATGTGGCCAGTCGGTTATTTATTGCTTGTCTTAAAAACAGTTTAGTCGTGGGAGGTTTTGCCGCCCCGTTATCTGACTTGCCAGAGCAACTCATCTATCTGCAAGTACTTGACCTCAAACTTGCACCTTGTCATTTTTTTGGTAAATTAGTGCAGATTTATCATCTGGCTATATTCAGTAATACAGTCTGTGGCCCATAATCCTTTGTAAGACACTTTTATTTATTTTATTTTTTTTTACCAGCAAACCCATCAAAATCAAGCAATTAGGGTGCATTCTTTGAGGCAAAGAGGAATGATTTACTGCTGTTGTCATTGATGACGCCACTTCATTTCAGCGTCCACTGGAGAAACCCAAAGGCTGTAATTTGGAGGGAAGAAGGGAATAATTTTTGATTTTTTATGACTCTTCACACTGGCTATCAGCGTGTATAATTTACAATTGCGACAGTTGTGTCTGTGTGTGGGAGTAGCGGGGCTTGTTTTCCTCTGTGAAGAATCCTAGAGGAAGCATGTGAGCTACATAGCATATTTGTAAGACATTGGGTTGGGGGGGGGGGGGGGGGGGGGGGGGGTAGGGGGACGAAACACTGAGTCGTAGTCACTAAATTGTCACTAAAATTACTCCATGGGGGTCTTGTGCAAATAAGTAAATTAGAGTGGCGTATCTGTAGGATAGTTGTTGCATGATAAACACAAACCCTTATCTTCCCGTTTACTGTCACATGATACAGCAGGGGTGGCCAAAGTGCTGCCATGACGGGGCCATTTGCGGCACGCGGCTGTATTTTTATTGGCCCGCAGCGCATAAATTATCATAAATATTTTAATTAAATATATTAATACAAATTAAAAATGTATGTAATTTAACAAGAACATTAAAAAACATTTAAAAAAACGTGACCCGACCTCGGATAAGCGGAAGAAAATGAATGGATAGATGGATGGATTAAAAAACAGGAAAAAAATGAATAAAGAATAAGAATGAATGAATGAATAAGAATAAAGTAAAAATATTAGGAGCAAAAAATCATACTGTAAGGAGGAAAAAGTACAAATTTTACAAGAATGATGTAATATAATAATGAAAAACATTATTTTAGGATCATAAAGTTGAAATTGAAAAGCAAATTTAAAAGTCATAATACTATGAGAAACAATCAAAACAACAAATAAAGTTGTATTACTGTATTTGGAAAATTTGGTTTGCAAAAATGGAAAAATCGGACCCTCACAAACGTATTGTGAAGGTCTGCTGGGAACGTCTGGCAGAGTCCCCTGTCAGAAGGAGTTTCAACTTCCACCTCTGGGAGAGCTTTGACCATGTTCCGAGGGAGGCAGCGGAGCTGTGCCCGTAAGGTGGTCGATGCCTGCCGTGGCGGTAATCCCAGAACCCGTTGGTGGACACCAGCGGTGAGGGATGCCGTCAAGCTAAAGAAAGAGTCCGGCCGTTTTGGCCCACAGGACTCTGGAGACAGCTGACAGGTACCGGCAGGCCAAGCAGTCTCCGGCTCTTGCCATTACTGAGGCAAAAACTTGGACATTGGAGGAGTTCGGGAGGCCATGGAAAATGACTTCCAGATGGCTTCAAATATATTCTGGACCACCATCCGCCATCTCAGGAGGGGGTTTATAATGTTTAGTGTTTATAATATGGTTGAAATATGTTTGTGATGTTCTTCTGCACCCTTTCTTATACCCCCCACCCGTCCCTTTTCAGGTCAGGTCCGGCAAAAAAAAAACAAAAAAAAAGTGACCGTAAGGACAGGATCGCGGGTACAAGCAGGCGAAATGAGTTTTCTCCGCAGGGTGGCTGGGCTCTCCCTTAGAGATAGGGTGAGAAGCACTGTCATCCGGGAGAGACTTGGAGTAGAACCGCTGCTCCACCGCATTGTGAGGAGCCAGATGCGGTGGCTCGGGCATCTGGTTAGGATACCTCCTGGATGCCTCCCTGGTGTCCAGGGCATGTCCAACCAGTAGGAGGCCTCAGGGACGACCCAGGACATGCTGGAGAGACTATGTCTCTCAGCTGGCCTGGGAACGCCTCGGCATCCGCCGGGAAGAGCTGGACGAAGTGGCCGGGGAGAGGGACGTCTGGGCTCCCCTGCTTAGGCTGCTGCCCCTGTGACCCAACCTCGGACAAGCGGAAAGAAATGGATGGATAGATGCAATGAAAGGTTTTGAATGAATGAATAAAGTAAAAATAATTTGAGAAAACAAGTAGGAAAAGTTGAAATTTTACAAGAATAATGTAACATTATGAGGACAAATAACATTTTCGAATTGTACAGTTGAAATATATATTTATATACAGTATATAAGTACATATATACATACATGCATACAGTATATAACATATATACATACTGTATATACAACACATACATATATATATAAAACATAAATACACACACACGTATACAGTATATAAGTAGTAACTAGTAGTAGAAACAACCAAAGCAGTGAATAAAGTTGTCAGAATATTACATTCTTAAATATATTGTTATATTAAATTAAAAAAATGAAAACAAAAACATTAAAACAATAGGTTGTGGAAGCAATTAAGTATGCCAACCAAGGTGCCAGTGTAATGTACACCTAATGTATCATTATTGATCAACAGAGGCATTATATTGTGTCACCAACTTCCAAGTCACAGTGACCAAGTTAAGACACAGAGTGCATTGGGCTGCAAACAATTCCCCGGCCATGCGTTTTCTATTATCTAAAGGCTGAGTTGACATCCATCCACTGAGGACATGTTGGACAAGAATCTCAACCTGTTGGGATTACGACCCCTGGCTTGCTACCCTACTATTCCTTCAGTGCCAAAATTTCTTTCCTTTTTGCTTTGTTGTTTTGTTACTTTTCACAACTTGTGACAACAAAAAATTTGGGGAAAAACATCATGGTCACAGATCTCAGAGTTTGTTGTCCTTTTTGGTTGGGTAAGTCATTGAGTGGATGGTTCTGCAAACGATTTCTCGGCCATGCGTTCCCTATTATGGGCAAGGTTAGTTGGCGTCTATCTACTGAAGAAAAAAAAGTCCAACATCAATTTCATTCAAGCATGCTTTTGTCGGCTTGTTATTTACCAGATCTGTTTGCTTTGGTACTGTACAGTTGTTGTTTCTCCCCTGCAAACATAATTATTAAAGTGTGTATTAGCTTTTAAGGACCTGGATCATATTTATCAGGGGTCCTCAACAACCAGATGGCTGCCCGGTACAGGCCCCAGGAAGCTTTCAGGTGCAATTATAAAAAGACAAAAAAAAAAAACACACTTCTGCCAGCATTTTTTTAAAATGTTCTATACTAAACACAAAGGACATATTTATTGGTTGTATAACTTTGATATTTAGTTTGATATATTTTTGTGATATATTTTTTGGATTAAGGAAGATGTAGTCACCCATGCAATTCCAACTCCAGATGTAAGATATTTTTATGACACGCTTATTTTGTTTACAGTTATACTGCATGTAAAATTATAATTAATCCATAAAATGTGTTTTGTGTTAACATTTTTGCGTGTGAACAGATGAATTGGATTTATATTATTTTCTATAGCAACATTTGTTTTGGTTAGAGTCTGTTTTGGTTTAAGTCAGACAGATTTATGACGTTAACTAAGACACCACTGGACTTCTTTGCATATCTATTACATGTGTTGCTTTACAAATATACTAGTAGCAAAGTTGCATTATTTAATTTCATTTTACTACAGTATGTGGCCTATCCATCCATTTTCTATGCTGCTTATTCTCATTTGGGTTGCGGAAGAGAGGCAGGGTACACCGTGGACTGGTCGCCAGCCAATGTTAGGGCACATATACACAAACAACCATTCACACTCTCATTCATACCTATGAGGAATTTATATTCACCAAATAGCCTAACATGCATATTTTTGGAATATGGGAGGAAACCGGAGTACACAGAGAAAACCCAAACATGCACAACGCACACAGAGATGCTTAATGGCGACTCAAACCCTAATCTTCCAGATCTTCTGACTGTGTTTTGCATACCACTGTGCGGCCCACTATGTAACCCTCGCTGGAAAAGAAGATCCTTATAAAGTCCTTTTTAGGTAAGGAGAGCATGTCATATTTCTATAAACACCTGTACCTATGGGATGCACCTAAGGATTTAAAAATGTTGAACCGTTGCGGTCATGAGTAGGGATGTCACAAGATCTCGTGAGATTAAAATGTGGCAAGATTTCTTGTTCAGAAAAAAAACTTGCGATAATAAATAAAACAATTAAAATAATCTATTAATCAGCAATTAATACATTAAAGCGAACTTTCCGACCAACACAACCACCCGACCAAGTTTTCCCTTTTAGGAAAAATGTACACATCAAGATAGAGAACCTTCGTCCCAACAGCCAGCATTCACTGCAACGTTTGGTGGATAATGTAAATACAAACGTAACAGTACAAAATGTTGTGCGTTCACAGAAAGTCATTGCAAAAGAAATGCTGCTCTGCAATACAGTTGAAAAGCCAGCATTTCAAGAAATACTGCAAATGTTTGACAGTATGAATTGTGTGTGTCACAAATGACAATTCCTCAATTTTACAACAGTAAAGATGACATATTAAAGGTATTTTGGGAATGGATAAATAATATAATATATTATTATATATTATTATTATTAATGACATATATCATCATTCAAGTTTTAATTTAATGTATTTGAATAGAGCGGTTATGTGACTATCTTCTTCTTTTCCTTTCGGCTTATCCCGTCAGAGGTAGCCACAGGAAATCAATTGCCTCCATCTAACCTGGTCTTCTGTATCCTCTTCTCCTCCTCTACTTTTATGTCCTCTTTCACTACATCCATAAACCTCCTCTTTGGTCTTCCCCTAGGCCTCCTGCCTGGCAGTTCAAAACTCAACATCCTTCTACCAATATATTCACTATCCCTATTCTGGACATGTCTGAACCATCTCAGTCTGGCCTCTCTGACTTTATCTCCGAAACCTCTAACATGTGCTGTCCCTCTGATGTGCTCATTCCTGATCCTGTCCATCCTGGTCACACACAAAGAGAACCTCAGCATCTTCATCGCTGCTACCTCCAGCTCTTTTCCTCAGCGGCACTGTCTCTAAACCAAACAACATCGCTGGTCTCACCACAGTTTTGTACACCTTACCTTTCATTTTAGCTGCAATTCTTCTATCACACATCACACCCGAAACTTTTCTCCACCCATTCCATCCTGCCTGCACACGCTTCTTCACCTCTTTTCCACACTCTCCATTGTTCTGGACTGTTGACCCTAAGTACTTAAAATTCCCCACCTTGTTTATCTCTTCTCCCTGTAACCTCACTCTTCCACTTGGGTCCCTCTCATTTACACACATGTACTCCGTCTTGCTGCGGCTAACCTTCATTCAACGGCAGACCTCGGTCCCTCAAGCTTCTCTTCCGCCTGTTCCCTGCTCTCACTACATATCATAATGTCATCTGCAAACATCATAGTCCATGGAGATTCCTGTCTAGCCTCGTCCGTCAGCCTGTCCATCACCATAGCAAACAAGAAGGTTTTCAATGTAGCTCAAGAAGCTGATCCCTGATGGAATCCCACCTTCACTCGGAACTCCTCTGTCACGCCTACAGCACACCTCACTAATGTCTTACAGTCCTCTGCCACTCCAGACTTCCTCATACAATACCACAGTTCCTCTCTGGGCACCCTGTCATAAGCTTTCTCCAGATCTACAAAAACACAATGCAGCTCCCTCTGACCTTCCCCATACTTCTCCATCAACATCCTCAAAGCAAATACTGCAAATAAGTACTGTACTCTTTTTTTTGGCACAAAACCGTACTGCTGCTCACAAATGCTCACGTTTGCCCTTAGTCTAGCTTCGACTACTCTTTTCCATAACTTCATTGTATGGCTCATCAGCTTTATTCCTCTGTAGTTGCCACAGCTCTGCACATCTCCCTTGTTCTTAAAAATGGGCACCAGCACACTTCTCCTCCATTCCTCAGGCATCTTCTCACTATCTAAGATCCTGTAAAATAACCCAGTCAGAAACCCTCCTGCAACCTCTCCTAGACACTTCCTCTACAGGTATATCATCAGGTCCGAGTGCCTTTCCATTCTTCATTCTCTTCAATGCCCTCTTTACTTCCTGGTCCACAACAGTCACCTCCTCTTCTCGTCTTTCTCTCCCATTTTCCTCATTCATCACCCTTCAAAGTAATCTTTCCATCTTTCCATGACACTACTGGCACCTGTCAATACACTTCCATCCCTATCCTCAACCACCCTAACCTGCTTGACGTCCTTCCCATCTCTGTCTCTCTGCCTTGCCAACCTGTATAGATCATTCTCTCCCTCCTTGCTGTCCAACCTGGCATACAAGTCATCGTAAGCCCACTCCTATCTACTCTCTTCAGTCCTCTCAGTGTCCCACTTCTTCTTAGCTAACCTCTCAACCTGTATACCACCACCAAGTCTTCTTATCTACTTTCCTTGCAGATGACACACAGAGTACTCTCCTACCTGTCTCCCTGATCACAGTAGCTGTAGTTGTCCATTCATCTGGAAGCACCTGGTCACCTCATAGCATCACTCTATCTGACACTCTTTTTACCTCCAGGACATTGCTAGCAAACTCCTCCTTCAAAATCACCCCTACTCCATTTCTCTTCCTATCTACACCATGATCGAACAGCTTGAACCCTGCTCCTAAGCCTCTAGCCTTGCTACCTTTCCACCCGATGTCCTGGACACACAATATGTACTATGCATTTTTTTTTAAATACGAGGGTGGTGGACACCATATTTTTCATAAACGTGGAGGGAGAAATATGTGTTTTTTTAAATACCCTGCTACGTGTGGACATGGAACGCGAGATGGACAGGGGGATTGGTGCAGCGTCTGCAGTGATGCGTACTCTGCACCGATCTGACGTGGTGAAAAGAGAGCTGAGCCAAAAGGCAAAGCTCTCGATTTACCGGCCGATCTACATTCCTACCCTCACCTATGGTCATGAGCTTTGGGTAGTGACCGAAAGGACAAGATCGCGGGTACAAGCGGCCGAAATGAGTTTTCTCCGCAGGGTGACTGGGCTCGCCCTTAGAGATAGGGTGAGAAGCAATGTAATCCAGGAGAGACTCGGAATAGAACCGCTGCTCGTCCGCATTGAGAGGAGTCAGATGAGATGGCTCGGGCATCTGGTTAGGATGCCTCCAGAACACCTTACTGGGGGTGTGTTCAGGGCACGTCCAACCAGTAGGAGGCCTCGGGGAAGACCCAGGACATGTTGGACAGACTATGTCTCTCAGCTGGCCCTGGAACGCCTCGGCATCCGCTGGGAAGAGCTAGACGAAGTGGCCGGGGAGAGGGACTTCTGGGCTTCCCTGCTTAGGTTGCGGAAGAAAATGGATGGATGTATGGTGTGGACGAGGTGTAAGTTTCACATTTATTATTTCATTGTTCTTTTCTTAAAGTTAATGTTAAAATCTTATTCTTGTGGAGTCAATCTTGTGCATTTTAGTGATGAGTGCTTTTCCTCTCAGAATCGTCCCCAATTTTCCACCCCCTAGTCTTCAGGGCATAGCTTTGTCCTTTCCACCTGCTGTGTGTGGCGGCAGTCTATCTTAAACTGACAATATGATGTCATTTCTTTGACTTGGCATCTTTGGGGGGTAAATATATTTTCAGTCATTCCCTTTTCTAAATGAGGCGACACCCCAACCCACTTGACTGAAATCTTATTTTCAAGTCCCTGAGTTATCTTTGTCCTCGCCGTCACCCCCACCTCGTCTGTGCAGCTTTTCTCTCGCTCTATCTTTCCCCAGATGTCTGCTCACCAGCTGCGCTCAGATGGCTTTTTTGCCAGCGCGCACACACAAACATGCGCATCCTCTCCGGGGTGACGCTCTTCTTCCAAAAAAGGTCCATGTCTATTGTCTTCCGCATGTAAAGACTTTACTTCTCTTTTTTCGTGTCTTTTTTTCTTTCCCATCTACCACCACTTCAATATGAAACAGATGCCCGTACCTCTCAAGTGACTGCAGGCAAACACAACTTATGGTCAGAGAAGGTCAGGAATTTGAGTGTTTTTCCGCCCCTAATCGGATTACTTTTTGAGACTAATATGAAAGTGATTAGCCTGCAGCACTTGGCACACCGAGGATAAATTGTGTGGCGAGACTGGTTTATTTATGTTTCATCGCTGTTTGATTTATCTCACACTTTGAGAGAGATTTGATGACTTTCCTGCATGGACACACCAACACTTTCTGACTCAGTGATGAAGGCGTGAATATGACGAAAGTTAATTAGGCTTAATTTTTCTAAATACTACGTCAACTCTTCAAAAAAACCTTTCATTTACTGCACCAAAAACAGAGAGGATGCGGGTATGTTAAGTATCCTTAGGGAAAAGTGCACTTTTTGTAGAATTTTGTTCATCATTCACAATCCTTATGTGAGACATAAACACGCATGTATTTTCTCTGTACTCTAAAGATATAAAAATGAGGCAGCTAAGTATGCACATAATGTGACCCACCTATCTCAACTATGAAAATACTAGAAATGCACAATTTTTTTTCAAACAGATAAGTTTCTGCATCTCAAGACCCATATTGTACCAATAACTAATTTATTAATACCTCCTTTATACGTTTCGATTTAAGTGTGCACCTGGAGTTTAAAAGGACTGGAACAAATTAGGATTTGGCCAACTGTGCCTGATGATTTGTCCTACTCAAATATGACATTACTACTACCACATAACTACTTTCTAGAGAAGCAGCGTATTGAGCAGAAGGTGCTCCGAGCAGCCGGTGTGATGCCACAGAGGCCTCCGGCAAACCTTTTGCATTTTTGAAACGCAGTGGCGATGGTGTTTCATTTGGCTGACAAAGTTTTTTTAAGGCTCGATTTTTTTCCACCTCACCACAGAGCATTTGGTACAGCTAGCACATGAAATGCATTCTTCGGCGCCCTTTCTAGGCGGAATAGGTGTGTGTGTGCATGAATTACCTGCCTCTTTTTTTAATCTGTTCTAATATCCTTACAACACACAAAAAAGAGAGAGACATGTGAGTCTATGTCTCACATAAGTACTGTGGATGATTCATCAAAAAAGTACACTTTTCCTTAAACATGTTAGTTGCGTTGTGCCCTAGTAACCTGGAAAAATGGCTGTGTGAACACGGCATGGAATACAGAAATCAAGGAACAATACTGTACTTACTGATTTGAAATACCTATAAGAAACGTTTTTTAAAATGTTGTCCATCATCTACAATCCTTGTGTGAGACATGAACACCTACAGTATGTCTTTCTCTATTCTGTGCCTTCTAAAGACAAAAAACAGATACAAAGAGCCAGCAAATTAATTCACACAATGGGACACACCTATTTTGCCTAAAATGCCCGCTATTAAAACTCCACTAGAAATCTCCAACAAGGTTCTATGGATTTATATCCATTTTTATAGCATTGGCTCTTGATAAAATGTAAGAAATGCTTGCTGAAGTATGATGACTGTGCTCAGAGTGTAGCAGCACAATAGTGGTATGTGTAGTGTAATGTAGTGTTTCCATGGCAACAGTGGAGTTGTGTTGTGATGCCGCCTCACTAAACTAACACAAATTTAGACTTGATGCAAAGTTCCAGGGTGTGCTTGACTTATGACGGTGACATCATCAAGCATTACATTGAAGCGTTGTGTTAAGCCTGCTTGCTTTCCAAACAGCTCATCCCCGAACCCCAATGTTGACATGAAAGATGGCCATGAGAAGCCACTGGAGAACAAAGTCGGGTCTCATCTTTTTTTTTCTCCTGGCACATAACTCTTTCCGTCCTGCCCTCTTCATGGCATCTTCACCTCTGACCTTTAACCCTCTCAGAGCCAGCGCTGGGGTCATTTTCTAGCCTAAGGTGAAAGATCATAAATCTTCCATTACTGGCTACTTAAGACAAGCACATCAGTGTGTAAAAAGAAAAAAGTTAGCAAAGGGTCTTGTCATCAGCTCGATGGGAACCACAGACAAAGTTTACCAGGTTTATGCTGCGGAAATGATGTTTGCGAGACGACATGATGCAGCACATACATGCTTTGAAACTAAGCAATAGCATAGGTTTCACTCCAGACTCCTGATCAAAATGTTAAAAGCAGCTGCTAAATGTCAAGAATGTACATTTTGCACTGCACTTAATTAGAGCTTCAAAATGAAAAAGAAGAAATGAAAATGAAACCAAAACATTGTTGAGTTAGCAATTTATTTCAAAGAAGAATTATAGTGAAATAGCCTGTTCATTATCTGATCAAAAGACCAAAAAGAAAAAAGGGAAATCCCCCTAAAATATAAATAAAATGTAGAAAAGAGGAGTGAGTAATGAGTAGCTGTGCTTTCTCGTTACTGAAATGAAAAATGGGTTTGGGCATGCTTGATGCATGAAGGATTTAGATGAGGGGAACACGCAAGATTGTCCAAAAGAGTGAGCTTATTCCTCTGGAAGAAGTCCTTTTGTGAAGTGTCCTGTTAAAAAACGCCAGTCCATACCACACAGACAAGGGCTTTCAGTCATGAGGGAATTCCCCCTGCAACAACTCTACATAGCTGGCTGCCGTTTGACGCCCCTGCACAACTTGAAACTTCATTGTTCCATTGAGGGATCATGAAGGCGTCCCCTCCACTGTGCAATGGGCGATACATCTCAGGTGGCATCTCCTTGTCATGCCAGTAAAGTTGGAAGCCATCAGGGCCATCAAATGAGAATAAAACTTTCTTCCACCTTCCAATGTCCCATGTTTGGTGCTCTCCGGCAATTTCCAAACCTTGAAGGAGACGAGGCCTTAGAAGACATTGTTTTTTTCTGAAAAGCTTCTCTGGGATCTGATTTTTATGGACTGCACGGCACTAGTAACAAGGATGGTCTCATGTCTTGACGGACAACCAATCCTGTGCCTCATTTTTGCGGGTTTACCATTTGAATTATTTGTTTCATGAGCCTCAGGGTGTTTGAAAAAGGTTGAAGTGAAGTCATACTGCATCCAACCTCAGCAGCAATGGCGCACTGTGAGAGGCCTTGCTTATGCAGCTCAACATCCCGCGTTTAAAGAAAAAGAAAGCTTTTTTGCCTTTGCCATTAAGAGGTCATGACAAGTGTGAATACCTGACACTAAATCACATTCAATCCACATTTTCAGCTGATAAACAGCCTATTTCACTTTAATGCTTCTTTGCAATAAACTAAAGAAAAAATCATTTTTGCCTTTTGAAGCTCTACTTAACCTCCTTAAGATCCAACAGTGCAAAATGTTAATTCTTGACATTTTTTAACTGGTCTGAAGATTTTGATCAGTGTATATTGTGCACGCACCCACAGATATACTTGCTGTTAAGCAGTGGTTGTGCATTCACTAGGTACATCTGTATTCATTCATTTTCTATACCGCTTGTCCTCATTAGGGTCGTGGGTATGCTGGAGCCTATCCCAGCTGACTTTGAGCGGGAGGCAGGGTACACCCTGGACTGGTCGCCAGTCAATCGCAGGGCAGACAAACAAACATTCACACTCATATCCACAATCTAATGAACAATTTGGAGTCGCCAATTAACGTAACATGCATGTTTTTATAATGTAGCAGGAAATCGCAATACCCGGAAAAAACACGCATGCATGGGGAGAGGACATCTGTATTTATATAAAAAATGATGCCTTTCCATAATAGTTTACCATGCTATTAGTGTTTAAGTTTTGCTAAGTCGAGACAGAGCATCTGCATCCATTAGCAGCACCAACTTTCACTAGTATTTGATGTCGCCGTCCAAGGTTTTTCTAACTCAACTTTGCATTTGATTTATGAATGGGAGCTTTATTGCAGACTTAAAAGGGATCACTGTGTGTTTGCTCTGTATCAACAAGGCGGAGGGCAGACCCATGCGGCGTTACCATGTGCACACATGCACACACAAACACCTCGCAGCGCTCATGCACAAACCTGAACCACGCTTTATGTGAATGCTGGGGCTTGCATCGGTCAATATATGCTATGTTGTGTAAAGGTGAAAGCTTTTAAGCGGCACTTTAATACAACAGTTTGTAGAAGACAGGCTAGCTCAATAGATTGATTAGTTCATACTGTAGCCATCATTAAACCCTTATTAACTGTGCAGACAATGCTTTCACTAGCATTTAACCATTCTTCACTGGCATGAAATTATAAAGAAGTTAACCACTGACTATAAAGATTCAACAAAAGAAATTACAAGTCAGATTTTGACACAGAAAGTGTAGCTTTTCCAACAAACGTTCATATATAGCATTTTTTAAAATCATTTTAGCTGCCATGAAAGTGTCCAAAATGTAACCACTTCATATTAAATGATAAGGAAATGACAATCACCCTTTGACAAAGCAGAAAAGTGTGGGGATTCAACAAGTGTTCTTGCATAGCACACTTAAAATAGCTGTTATACAAGTACAAAAAGAAGTTGATAATGATATTTTAAACCAGGGGTGTCCAAAATCTGACTGTATTTAAAGTCAGCTTTGTGTCACAGTCAACAATGTGCAGTACTCTTTTTTTTTTTTTTATTGTCATCAACATTTCTGTTTATCCTTGTCACAGTACATCTTTTTGCTCTTTTTTTGTGTTAATTTCTACAATTTGCTGCTGGTCAATAAACAAGAAGCTATGGCCTGTACTTTGGACACCCCTGTATTAATCTAATTAAAAATATGACAATCGCCCTTTGATACAAGATGAAAGTTGAGCTTTTTCAATATATGCTCACGCATAGCACTTAAGTAGAATAAATCACTTTAACTGTCGTATAAGTTATAACTGTCTTTCTAAATATGCTTTTTAACATTATTAGAGCCCTGTGGACATGAAGCAACACCCCTATAGTCATCTTTACACTCCTCATCATCATTCAATGTTTACTTATTGAAGATAGATGGAAGTTGGTGGGTTAACAAGCTAGCGAGCTAACCATCCATCCATCCATTTTCTTTCGCTTATCCGAGGTCAGGTCGCTGGGGCAGCAGCCTAAGCAGGGAAAACCACATGTCCCTCACCCCAGCCACTTTGTCCAGCTCTTCCCGGCGGGCGCCGAGGCGTTCCCAGGCCAGCTGAGAAACATAGTCTCTCCAGCGTGTTCTGGGTCTTCCCGAGGCCTCCTACCGGTTGGACGTGCCCTGAACACCTCCCCAGGGAGGCGTCCGGGAAGCATCCTAACCAGATGCCCAAGCCACCTCATCTGGCTCCTCTCAATACGGAGGAGCATTGTTATACTCCGAGTCTCTACCGGATGACAGTGCTTCTCACCCTATCTCTAAGGGAGAGCCCAGCCACCCTGCGGAGAAAACTCATTTCGGTCACTTGTACCCGCGATCCTGTCCTTTCGGTCACTACCCAAAGCTCATGACCATAGGTGAGGGTAGGAACATAGATAGACCGGTAAATTGAGAGCTTTGCCTTTCGGCTCAGCTCTCTCTTCACCACGACAGACCGGTGCAGAGTCCGCATCACTGCAGACACCGCACCAATCCGCCTGTCCATCTCACGTTCCATCGTTCCCTCACTCGTAAACTAGACCTCGAGGTACTTAAACTCCTCCACTTGAGGCCGGACCTCATCCCCGACCCGGAGATGGCACTCCACCCATATCCGGGTGAGAACCAAGGACCCGGATTTGGAGGTGCTGATTCTCATGCCAGCCGCTTCACACTCAGCTGCTAACCGATCCAGTGAGAGTCCCCTCCACAGTATTCCCAGAGGAACACGGTCGGATGCCTTCTCCAAGTCCACAAAACAGATGTAAACTGGTTGGGCAGACTCCCTTGCACCCTCTAGGACCCTGCCGAGAGTATAGAGTTGGTCCACAATTCCACGACCAGGAGAAAAACCACACTGCTCCTCCTGAATCCGAGATTCGACTATCCGGCGAATCCTCCTCTCCAGAACCCCTGAATAGACCTCACCGGGAAGGCTGAGGAGTGTGATCCCACGATAGTTAGAACACACCCTTTGATCCCCCCTTCTGCTTCCATGTTGGATGACGTGTCAGGCAAGATTGAGGAGGTCTTCAAATTATTCCCTCCACCGGTCCACAACACCTCGAGTCGAGGTCAGCAGCACACCCTCCCGACCATACACCGTGTTGACTGTGCACTGCTTCCCCTTTCCTGAGATGGTGGATGGTGATCCAGAATCTCTTTGAAGCCATCCAGAATTCATTTTTCATGGCCTCCCTGAACTCCTCCCATGTCCGAGTTTTTGCCTCAGTGACTGCCAGAGCCGCAGACCCCTTGGCCTGCTGGTACCTGTCAGCTGCCTCCAGAGTCCCATGGGCCAAAACAACCTGATAGGACTCTTTCTTCAGCTTGACGGCATCCGTCACCGCTGATGTCCACCAACGGGTTCTGGAATTACCGCCACAAAAGGCACTGACCACCTTACGGCCACAGCTTCGATCAGCCGCATCGACAATGGAGGCACGAAACATGGCCCACTCGGACTCAATGTCCGCTGCCCCCCTTAGAATACGGTCAAAGCTCTCCCGGAGGTGGGAGATGAAACTCCTTCTGACAGGGGACTCTGCCAGACGTTCCCAGCAGACCCTCACAAAGCGTTTGGGTCTGTCAGGTCTGACCGGCATCCTCCCCCACCATCGGAACCAACTCACCACCAGGTAGTGATTGGTTGACAGCTCCACCTCTCTCTTCAGCAGTGTCCAAAACATGTGGCCACAAGTCCGACGACACAACCACAAAGTCAATCATCAAACTGTGTTCCAGGGTGTCCTGGTGCCGAGTGCACACGTTGACACCCTTATGCTTGAACATGGTGTGACAAGCACAGAAGTTCAATAACAAAAGACCACTCGGGTTAAGATCAGGTTTGCCGTTCTTCCAAATCCCACTCGTTTACTGGGTTAAACTCCAACGTGCAGGCTTGGAGCCGGGGGGCAAAAAGAATTGCCACCCCGACCTGTCGCCTCTCATTGCTGGCAACATCAGAGTGGAATGAAGTCCAGCCCCTTTCAAGAGGACTGTTTCCAGAGACCTTGCTATGCGTTGAGGTAAGTCCGACTATATCTAGCCGGAATTTCTCCACCTCATGCACCAGCTCAGGCTCCTTATCCGCAAGAGAGGTGACATTCCACGTAGTGACAACAAGTTTCTATAGTCAAGGATCGGACCACCAAGGCCACCTCCTCCGGCTGCCACCCAGCTCAATTAGCACCCGACCCCTTTGGCCCCTCCTACAAGTGGTGAGCTCATGGGAAGTGTGACCCACGTTACCTTTTCGAGCTGTGCTCGACCGGGCCCCATGGGTGCCCGGCCTCCAGACGCTCGCCATCGTGTCCCACCTCCAGGCCTGGGTGCAGCGGGGGACCCCGGTGACCCGCGTCCGGGCGAGGGTAAACAAAGTCCAATGTTGTTATTCATCATTAGGGTCTTTTGAGCCACTCTCTGTCTGGTCCCTCCCCTAGGACCTGTTTGTCATGGGTGACCCTACCAGGGGGATGACAGCCCTCGACAACTTAGCTCCAAGGATCATTGGGACACGCAAATTCCTCCACCACGACAAGGTGGTGGCTCAGGGAGGAGCTTACTAGTTTGCCTCAAATGTAATTCTTCTACACTTAAGAAGCCAAAAATGTACTATTTCCCCCCAGGAGGGGAAAACTTGATTTCACTCGATTGTGTGTCACATGCCATGGCTGACTTCATGACTTCATGCAGTGTTAAGCTAATGTAATTTAAGCTAATATAGCAAGAGAGCGATAATTTCCATAATTGTGATACCTGCCATATTGCAAGGGACAACTGTATATTAAATCATTTAAAAAAATCACCTTTTGATGTTGAAAAAAGTGTTGCTTTTTCAGGAAATGTTTATCTCTAGCACTTTTTAAAAACATTTTAGCTGTCAAGTGTAAAAAGAAGTGAAGTTGTGGGTAATCAGCATGGTAAAACTTGACACTAATACATTGACCATTAAGACTGTAGAATCGTCTGAAAAAGCATGACAGTTGAGATGTCTGCTTCCACTCCACTTGTAGAAAGACGTACCAGAGGTAAACTTCTAAGCCATTTACATAGCTGGGTCACGGCTCAGTTTGGGCAAGGGGCATCTATCTTGGTTTGGGTCACGTGGTGCAAGCTGTCTCCCTACATTTAAACACACACACAAGCCATGCACGGTTAAGTACGGGTGGTTTACTTTGTGGCCTTGCCTTGTAAAGTATGTGTGGCAGGTTAATTGCCCGGCCTTTTCCAGTCTAAACACTGCAATTTGTGCTATTGCTTAATGTGTTGGACATCCAGAGGTGTGGCTGCATGGCACAGCGGGAGTGATAGTGTCACAAATCATATGGGTGTCTTGCACTAAAACATGTATTTCTCCTCTTGCAGTTTGTCTATACATGTCCCCCATTCACACAACCTTGTGTTAAATGCTCACCATGTCAAGCACAAGTAGATATTTACAATGTTGTAAACACCCACGCATACTTGCAGCCTCTCTCCTGAGCTGTATTTAAGCATATACAGGAGTGTTTTTGGCACGTGCGTGTGTTTGCTATTACAATGTGATCATGACTGTCATTAGGGCCCGGCTTACAACAGACATGCTAGCAAGGGGGGCACATTTCTACACTCCTTACGTCACCTCCTCCTCCTCTTGTTCTTACGGCATACACTCTACCTCACCTCCCACCAAAATTTCAGCCTATTGTCCCATTCCCTAGATGTCCCCTCGTGAAAGGAGCATTACAACACCAAAAAAACCCTCCTTCCTCCCCCAATGGTCTCAGGTGCAGCTGTGCCTGAGATGATCTAGTCAGGCTGTTGCAGAATGAAGGGGAGGCGGAGCAGCACAGGAAGCGAGGAGGGTGGGCTGCCACAACTGCATGTCGTCTCATAAGACAGCATTTTAGTGAGCACTCGCAGCTTTCATACTTTGGCAGTGATGTTATACCATGGGGACGCAGCATTAGGCACACATGTACCACCCACATGGGATCTCAGACAAGGTGTGGATTCATTATTGTGCACAATTAGAAGAAATAATCAACCATATGTGTATTTTTAATCAACTCAAATTGAAACCTCATTCTGTGTCGGTGTGTTTGGATTTTTCTTGTTGTTTATATGTTTTTTCAGAGGTTCTTTTTACACTTTGGCGCCAATTACGAAACTTACAGCACAGGACGCGAGAAGTGCACATGCAACACAAATGTCTTTGCCCCTAAAGGAAAAGTGCACTTTTTGGGGGGAATATTGTCCATCATCCACAAGCCTTATGTGAGAACACACGTGTTTCTCTTTTCTGTGCCTTCTAAAGATTAAAAAAACAGGTAAAGTATATAGGTAATGTTATCTGATTTATCGGTATGAAGTCATAATTCCCTCATATCAGCTTGATAATTATTGTGCACCCCTAATCATAACATTTGTATGGCAGTTAAATTTTGACTTAAAACACTGCTCTTATGGTGACGACACTTCTATTGCCAGTATTTGGGGAAATATTGAGTAAGTCAAAACAAAGTTTGGTTGATAGCCAACAGCTTTGGCATTGCACTGAAATGGGTGTGAGAAGTAATTAGTGACAGAAGGTGGACAAATAGTGGAATTAAAAACATCATGTCCTCCCTGCCGCAGTAACTGGCATGCACTGGAGTACAGTAAATGGTCCTCATAACCGTCCAACCACTTACCCTACTTGTTTTTGTCATGAGAACGCTCTCCGCCTGGAAGCAGAACATTCCCAAACGGGAAGCTTGCCTAATTCCCAGCTGTCTGAAGGCATAATAATAAAAAGCTCTAGTCCCCTCCCTTCCTCTGTGGACAGCCTTCCATACAGTCAGCGTCTCCTTCCAGTCTTTTAGTTGAGTGTGCACCTTCAATGCAACATGCCTCAACACTGCTGATTTTCCTGCTCCTGCACTCAAGCAAACATACACTCTTTTGACTGACAGGGGTTCTTACAACGCTTTTTGTGTTGCAAGCCTGAACCTGGTTAGTTGCACAATGAACACCCTGGCTTGTTTATTGAGAATATCGCCATCAAACTTGACACCATTTAACTGCACACGGTTATTTACTTTGAAAGCTTGCACGTTTTATTGTTGCCGACTGGCTAGCTGGGATGGATCTATCAGCAATATTCATGATCTCCTCGTCTGCTCACATTCACTCAATACTTCTGCTTAACATCATCGTAGCTCCTTGCCCTCTAATCAATTATATTTCTTAAACCTGACCATCCTCCAGTACATATAAAAGGGGTGTCCAAACTTTTTTCACCATACTGAAAAATCAAAAAATGAGGGGGCCACTTTTACATGACATTAAAAGGGTGCCTGACATTATTCAATATGCTTAAATATGTTATATGTTGTTTGTAACTACAAAACAGAAAAATGGTGTCCATGTGGTGTCTCGCTGCCACATGGTGTCTTTGGGAACTTTTGCTGTAGTAAAAGTAAACCTAAATGTTTATTTATCCCTTTCATTGATCATTTATATCCATTTACAACATTTGGAAAGTTTTGTAAACTTACAAAATCAGCTGTGTATTTTCCCCACTCTATGCACATGGAGAGCCAGAGTGTCATTTGGCTGCCAGAACAAAAGATAAAACCGTAACATTGCGTCCCACAACCAGAACACACAGAATGCGCTGCAGTGGTCGTAACAATTTTAAGGACCCTCTCATTTACCATGATGATGGTAATAATTCTAACTAGACAAACCACTTGTGATTGGCTAGGAGGAAGCTGGTTTAATGAATCATAAATTAGATAAACAGAAACACAAGACAACAGAAGAGTTGCAACACACTGAATGGGATTGTTCAAAGGCCCTGTGAACCACCATTGTGCCCATCTCTACCTCATAATTGCTGCTTTTCACTTGACTGTGTGTGCATGTGTGTGTGCGTGTGTGTGTGTGTGATGGTGTTGTAGCATGACTGTACGTCATGCTACACTTTCCTATCTGGCTTTTTCTTTTTTTGCTCTTCAACAGCAAGCAGCCATTGACTCAAACCTGGCATATTTAAAGAAATGTGTAACCTTTCAAAAAGAAAAAGTAATATGGTTGTGTCAAGAAAGGGGGGGGGGGGATAAAAAAGTGAAGTGGCCGCAAAGTTCAGCATCTTTCTGCTTTCTCATCACAGCGTAACTGTCAGAAAGTTGGGTAATCCATAAAGACACTTCTCAAGGCGGTCCGTTAATACAGCCTCGTGTGGCTCTATGAGTTTGTTCAGAGGCACATTTTGGCGTAAAAATCAAGCCCGTTTCTTTCCAAACCTGAAAGTGGAATCGAGCTTTTGCAACGGCAAGGAGCAGAAATGACGTTACACCACCTTCTGTACTGCCAGGCATTTTATTGTCTTTTGTTGTCTTCCTCTCTTTTCCCGGATATTTTGGTACATTTTTTGTTAAAAAAAAACATTCATTTTCTATACCGCTTATCCTCATTAGGGTCGCAAGTAGGCTAGAGCCAAACAAACAAAAACACAATATACTTTATAGCGACTTAATGTATCTTATTTATGATGTATTGTGTTAAACTTAGACAGGAACAACATCAAACCAAAAGCATATTCATCCATCTTTTTCTGCTTATCCCGCAGGGCAGCAGCCTAAGCAGAGAAGCCCAGACTTTTCTCTTCCTGGCTACTTTGTCCAGCTCCTGCTGGAGTATCCAGAGGCTTTCCCCGGACAGTTGAGAGACACAGGCTACGTTCACACTGCAGGTCTATTTTGATTTCTTTGCTCATATGTGACTAGTACCTGATTTTTTCATGTCAGTGTGAACAGCACAATTCCTATTTTTTGCAAATGCAATCTCTTTCGTATGTGGATATAAATGGGATATGTATGCGATGCGACTGCAGTATGAACACTCAGGTGGCATATATGCGACATATACGTCATAGAAAGGTGTGTAATATTGTGTTTACCAAGACTTTAAAGGTAGGCAGTCATGGAAAGACACAGTTTATCGTGCAAGACTTAGATAAAAGTGCTTACCCATGTAGGCAAACGTTCTTCACATCCGACAATGGTTTTTAGTTAGTGAAGCAGCTATGGACAATGTCTCACCACTTCATAATCTAAAGTCGATTCTGAACACTTTTGATATTTCAGATATATGATTTTGTCTTTTGTTTTTTCTGATGTTGTATTTTTGCTTGGCTATATTGTAAACCACCCCACTACCTCAATATACTTCACAGTTCTTCTTCTTTTCCTTTCGGCTTATCCCTTCAGGGGTCGCCACAGCGAATCAATTGCCTCCATCTAACCCCGTCCTCTGTATCCTCTTCTCTTGCGCCAACTACCTTCATGTCCTCTTTCACTACATCCATAAACCTCCTCTTTGGTCTTCCTCTAGCCCTCCTGCCTGGAAATTCAAAACTCAGCATCCTTCTACCAACATATTCACTATCTCTCCTCTGGACATGTCCGAACCATCTCAGTCTGGCCTCTCTGACTTTACCTCCGAAACCTCTAACATAAACCTCTGATATGCTCATTCCTGATCCTGTCCATCCTGGTCACACCCAAAGAGAACCTCAGCATCTTCATCTCTGCTACCTCAGCTCTGCCTCCTGTTTTCTCCTCAGAGGCACTGTCTCTAAACCAGACAACATCGTTGGTCTCACCACAGTTTTGTACACCTTTCCTTTCATTTTAGCTGAAACTCTTGTATCACACATCACACCCGACACTTTTCTCCACCCATTCCAGCCTGCCTGCACACACTTCTTCACCTCTTTTCCACACTCTCCAATGCTATGGACTGTTGACCCTAAGTACTTAAAATCCTGCACCTTCTTTATCTCTTCTCCCTGTAACCTCACTCTTCCACTTGGGTCCCTCTCATTTACACACATGTACTCCGTCTTGCTGCGACTGACCTTCATTCCTCTCCTTTCCAGGGCAAACCTCCACCCCTCAAGCTTCTCCTCCACCTGTTCCCTGCTCTCACTGCATATCGCAATGTCATCTGCAAACATCATAGTCCATGGAGATTCCTGTCTAACCTCGTCCGTCAGCCTGTCCATCACCATAGCAAACAAGACTTCACAGTTTAATATAAACGAATAAATTACTATGATGTCTTGTATTCATTAGGCTATGATTTGAAATACCGTACACTACATTTAAAAATTTACCAGACATTATGTGAATTTGCAAATATCATTGAATTGATATTGCCGATACCAGCCTGAATTTTACCCAGTATTGAATCAGAAATGATATCAATGGTATGGCACAACACTGGACAACACACTGCATCAGTTTTTACTTCTGTAAACACACAGAAATGCGAGTCATGTTGTGCTTCTGCGCATGCACGTCACTTTCCAGGCATTTTGCATTCACATTACAAATTGCATTTGTTCAGTAATGTGAACCACCACATAAAAAATCGGATTTTAAACAAAATATCCGAATTGGGAGTCCTACCCTGTAGTGTGAACGTAGCCATAGTGGTACCGGTCCGACGTGCCCTGAACACCTCCCCTGGGAGGCATCCAGAAGGCATCCCTGATCTGGCTCGTTAAATGTGGAGGAGCAGCGCTTCTACTCTGAGTTTTTACCTGGATGACCGTGCTTTTCACCTTATGTCTTACGGGAGAGTCCAGCCACCCAGCGGAAAAAACTAATTTCTGCCGATTGTACCCGCCATCTTGTCCTTTCCATCACCTACCCAAAGCTCATGACCATAGGTGAGTGTAGGAATGTAGATGGATTGGTAAATTGAGAGCTTTGAGCTCAACAGACGGATGCACAGTCTGCATCACTGCAGACGCCGCACCAAACCGCCTGTCTATCTCACGTTCCGTCATTCCCTCACTCGTGAACAAGACCCAGAGATATGGTAGGTGAGCTTTGAAGGCAGAGGAGGAGGCGGCGGCGAACAGAGTTTTGGACCAGAGCTTTTTGTTAGTCCAAGCAAAGGGACGCCGTGATTGGCCATTGTTAGGAATTTTTGGAGCAAGAGGATGACCCGAGATAACCAATGGGAGGGCAGCTTTTTCTTCTTCTTTGGTTTTATGGCGGTTGGCATCCATTACTTTGGTGCATTACCGCCCCAGGGGAGGGTCGCTTGTATGGCGGTGCAGTACATTAAAAACTCTGGGTCGACACTTTCGATTTTCATTTTTGTATTTTGAATTTATTTTTTTTAAGTCGAGTTTCCACTGTAGTTATTTACAAAAGTATTTTTTTCCTTTATCATTTCACCTAATATTTTCCCGCCCACGGACCAGTACCAGGCTCCAGCACCGTGGCTGGGGACCCTGGTCTATTAGATGCTTAAAATGCATGACATGCATGACCTATTGTGTGGATATTTTGTTTTTTTTCAATACTTATTATGTTTTTATGTTTTTAAAGATATACCTACTTTTGAGATGTACTTTATATGCAAAGAGCGTCATTGCATTTGTTTTTTTCCTCATCCCATTGCCAATATTTATTGGTATAAATATTCTTCTATTTGAAAACTATACTAAAACTACTTTTTTTTTAGTTTCTGTCCACTAAATTTATGATAAAACAATATCACATATAGAAAAGACAAAAATTTAAAATGCGACTAAAACAAGAAGCATTTTTGGTCAAGTGCCCAAACCAGCCAATCATTTCCAGCGCTGCTGTTGCTATCGGGGTTTCACATCAACACGTCACTGTGTGCGGCGGAGGCTGCTCTCTGACCCAAAAAAAACTAATCTCTGTTTCCAGCTCTGGCCAGCATTTACAGACCCGAGCTTTAAGATTATGGATGAGTTTGATTTATTGCTTCAGCCCATGACAGCTGTTTTGGGATGGGATGTTGCAGAAAACTCTCATGGCAATCATGGCTTACTCTCCAAGTATGACTCATTATTATTATTATTGTTGTTGTCTTGCCACTTAATGGACAGGGTCAAGTGTCGCTTGTGGCTGCCTTTGGTAACCTCCAATAATCTCCAATATCAATGAGTTATGAAGAGAAGTCATGGAAAAAACTCATCACTTCTCCTTTTTTACACACTCTGGGACTGGGACAGCTGCTTCTTTTGTCCCTTCTAGTATCTCCCAAAGGTGCTTGATAGGCTTCGCCTACACCAGGGGTGTCCAAACTTTTGTCCTCCAGCGAGGGCCATGTAGTAAAAAATGAAAGGATGCAACTTTGCCACTTTGGAATTTTGTAAAGCAACATGTGTAGATGTGCTAAGAAGTTATATATATATGTTATATATATTTTGCACTTTTCAAATATATAAAGTATATTTCGAATATCATATATTTTTGCTGTTTTTTTTTTAAAGTTACAAATGTTTCAAATTTCTTCTACCCGCGACCCTAAAGAGGATAAGCGCATAGAAAATGGATGAATGGATCAAATTTCTTCTTAATTAATCTTTGCATAGTTTCTTTTCGTAATACGGTGACTTTTCTTCCAAAATATTTGGACTTTGTTTCCATAAAATTATAACCGTTCCCCCAACCTAATATTTAAAAAATTACAACTTTGTTTTGTTGTGTTTATTTCTCAGAATATTAAGACTTTAAAAGGATCCTTCATTCATTCATTTTCTATACCGCTTATCCTCATTTGGGTCGCGGGTATGCTGGAGCCTATCCCAGCTGACTTTGGGCGGGAGGCGGGGTACACCCTGGACTAGTCGCCAGTCAATCGCAGGGCAACTTAAAAAAAAACATATATTATTGTTCAATTCTATGCTATTAAAATGGCATTATTCCTCATAATATTAAAAGTATATTATCATAAAATTGTGACAGTTTTTCTAGTTAGAATATGACTTTTTTCTACTTAATGTTTTGACTTTATTCTTTATTGAATTTATTCTTGTGCTATATTTTTTTTTTATATTTTCCAACCATTTTAGCTTTCTTCCTGTTCTTGTTTTTAGTCTTTATAACTTTTTCTGCAAGAAGTTTTCCCAGAATGAACTTAAGTAATTATTTTGTTTGTTTCTCAACCCAAAATGACATAAAAACATAAATGTTTCTTTAATATTTAGACTATGCTAATATGTGCTACTAAAATTATATTATTTTTTCCTCATAATAGTATGACATTATTTTTGTAAAATTTTGACTTTTTCCTGTTAAATTAAAACTTTTTTGGAGTTTTATTATTGAAAAATTTGCTGTTTTGTTTTAAACTAAACATTTTTAGAAAATGCCGTACTGTGGACACCCGAGTCTTACACCAAACTCATCCAAGCATGCTTGAATGGACCTCACATTGTGGTCTTGGGAACAGAAACATACCCTCCCTAAACTGATCCCACAAAGTTGGACGCATCCAAATGATTCAAAGTGGATGTCCAATGCCTGATTGATGAATTCATTGATTTAAGGACCATGTCTCAATACTTTTGTCCATTTTTATGCACTCACGTACACCCTCTTGCTCACACAGACACACACGCACACACACACACTTGTTTCTCACAGTCTTGCTGTTGTTTGATTTACTTGCTGACCTCTGATCTCGTCTGGGCGGCGCTGGACTCTTGGCCCTGCTGCCGTTCCAACTGGTCCAGCTCCAACAAGGCTCCACGTGTGTGTGTGTGTGTGTGTGTGTGTGCGTGTGTGTGCGTGTGTGTGCATGTGTATGTGTGTGCTGACCTGAGCCAATTTTTTTATTTCCTGTCATACTCCCAAGTAGTACTAGTCTGTCAGTATTGGTATTGAAAGTCATTACTTTCACATGTGCACAAAATGTCAGCTTTATTAAGGAAAATACATTTATCTAGTAGGGATGTAAATCTCTTTGTGATAGACGACTCAGTACACATCTAGATACACAGGTTAACATTCTTTCTTCCGCTTATCCGGGTCATGGGGTTGTCAGTCTCAATAGGGAAGCCCTTCCCTCCAGCCACCTCTTCCAGTTCCTCCGATGGGCATCAAGAAATTCCAGTTGTGAGACATAATGCCTCCAGCGTGTCCTAGGTCCGCACCGGGGATGACCATGCCCTGAACAATTCACCAGGGAGGCAGTAGGGATGACCATCATGACCAGGGGTCGGAAACCTTTTCCATCAAAAGAGTCATGTCTTCTTTGTGTTTGGGAGCCGCAAAACATTACAAAGCTTTAGGAAATTGTAATTCTTTGTATTTTTACCTGTTAGAACCACAAAATTCAACAAACAACAAGTAGACCTATCGGCTACAAGTAGACCGAGGGCGGGTGTCCGGGTGACCTGGTCTTCAGTGGCCAAAACTGGTTCTTGGGACATGGAATGTCACTTCTCTGGTGGGGAAGGAGCCCGAGCTTGTGGAAGAGGCGGAGACATTCCGACTAGATATAGTCGGACTCACCTCAACCCACAGCTTTAGCTCTCTAACCAAATTCCTTGAGAGGGGCTGGACCTTGTTCTTCTCTGGAGTTGCTGCAGGGGAGGTGCGGCGAGCTGGTGTGGGGTTATTGTTAGCCCCTCGGCTTGGTGCCTCTGTGCTGGAGTCATCCCCAGTAAACGAGAGGGTTATTTCCCTTCGCCTTAGGGCTAGGGAAAGGGTCCTGACTGTGGTTTGTGCGTACGCGCCGAACGGCAGTTCAGAGTACCCAGTCTTCTTGGAGTCTATCAGAGGGGTTCTGGAGAGCACCCCAGCTGGTGACTCAATAGTTCTGCTGGGAGACTTCAACGCCCATGTGGGTAATGACAGTGTGACTTGGAGGGGCGTGGTTGATAGGAACGGCCTCCCTGACCTGAACCTGTGTGGTGTGTTGTTGCTGGACTTCTGTGCGAACCACAGTTTGTCCATAACAAACACCATATTCGAACATAAGGATGTCCATAAGCACTTGGCACCAGGACACCCGAGGTTGCAGGTCTATGGTCAACTTTGTGGTTGTATCATAAGATCTGCGTCCGCATGTTCTGGACACGCGGGTGAAGAGAGGGGCCGAGCTGTGAACTGACCACCACCTGGTGATGAGTTGGATTAGATGGCGGGGAAAGATGCCGGACAGACCTGGTAGACCCAAACGCGTAGTGAGGGTGCGCTGGGAACGTCTGGCAGAGTCTCACGTTCGTTGAGTCTTCAACTCTCATCTCTGCCCTTTGTCACCGATTCTGTTCATAATCTTCATGGACAGAATCTCTAGGCGCAGTCAAGGCATTGAGGGAGTCCAGCATTGTGACCTTAGGATCTCGTCTCTGCTATTTGCAGACAATGTGGTCCTTATGGCCTCATCAGGCTGTGATCTTCAGCGTTTACTGGAGCGGTTTGCAGCTGAGTGTGAAGCTTCTGGGATGAGACTCAGCACCTCCAAATCCGAGGCCATGGTTCTCAGTCGGAAACAGGTGGACTGTACCCTCCGTGTTGGGAGTGAGGTCTTGCCTCAGGTGGAGGAGTTCAAGTATCTCGGGTTCTTGTTCACGAGTGAGGGAAGGTTGGAGCGCGAGATCGACAGACGGATCGGTGCAGCATCAGCAGTAATGCGGACGCTGTACCGGACCGTCGTGGTGAAGAGAGAGCTGAGACAGAAAGCAAAGCTCTCTGTTTACCGATCGATTTACGTTCCCTCCCTCACCTATGGTCATGAGTTATGGGTCATGACCGAAAGAACAAGATCGCGGATACAAGCGGCGGAAATGAGTTTCCTCTGTAGGGTGGCTGGACCCACCCTAAGAGATAGGATGAGGAGCTTGGCCATCCAGGAGGAGCTCAGAGTAGAGCCGCTGCTCCTTCACATCGAGAGGAGCCAGTTGAGGTGGCATCTAGTTGAGGTGTTTCGGGCATGCCCAGCCGGGAGAAGGCCCCGGGGAAGACCTAGGACACGCTGGAGGGACTATATCTCACAGCTGGCCTGGGAACGCCTTGGTGTCTTTCTGGTGGAGCTGGAAGAGGTCGCTGGGGACCGGGAAGTCTACTGAAGACCGGGAAGACCCTACTGAAACTGCTGCCCCTGCGACCCGGACATGGATAAGCGGAGGAAAATGGAACGGAACGGAAAATTGTAATTTATTTACGGTTACTAGAAAAAGTCCATGAGACAGCATTCTGGGCACAGTGCTTAAGGACTATCGCTGTAGCTACGGAGTCGAATATCCAACGTCCAACTTGAGACATAAAAGTGAAAGCACATATTGTTCGGAGCTGTGAGTGCACAGTCAACTGCCGCTGCACAAAACCTGCCTCTCCTGGAGTCACCACCTCAGCGATTAGCATAGGGCACATCTCATTATAAAACATATTGCTACGCTCCCGTTAATTACTTTGTTTTATTTTACTGCACAGTAACTTGTTTCAGACTCTACTCAAATCGCCTTCACCTTTTTTTCTCTCCCACTCAGTGAGCCTCACTCATACTCTAGCACAGTGGTTTTCAAACTGAGTGTGCACGCTCCCGCAAACTGCGTGCAGTCTCCGACAGGCATGCAAATCTCTGTGGATGCTGGGAACATAGATGGACCGGTAAATTGAGAGCTTTGCCTTCTAGCTGAACTCTCCCTTCATCGTGATGGTCTGTTACAGCAACTGCATTACTGCAGATCCGCCTGTCAATTTCACGCGCCAACATTCCCTCATTCGTGAACAAGACCTCAGGATACTTGAACTCCTCCACCAGGGGTAAAACCCAATCCCAACCCAGAGGGTGCAATGCAACCTTTTCAAACTGAGACTCATGGCCTTGGATTTGGAGATGCTGCGTCTGATCCCAGAAGATTCACACAGCTGAAAGTCACTGAAGGTCCCAGCCTGATGAGGCCACTTCATCTGGGAATAACATAGACAAGATACTAAGGCCCCCTAAACTGTACCCTCTTGATGCCTTGGCTGCGCTTAGAAATTCTGTTCATGAAAATTATGAACACAAGGGCAGCCTTGGCGTAGTCACCACATTTAACCTCCTGTAACAGAGGTTCCACTAACGGTCGTACCTTTGTCTCCAGCACCCTGGAATTAACTTTCTCAGGGAGGCTGAGAAGGACAACCACCCGGGGTTGCCAGTCCAGAGGTACTGTTCCCGACTTCCATGCAATCTCGAAGAGACGTGTCAGCCAAGACACAAAAAACTCATCAAATGTATTTATTTGTTGATATTATTTATGACACAGAGCAATGAACGACATAATGTCTCATTTCTGTGCCGATCTCTCTTGGCTCCTTGAGGTGTTCAGGCGCACTCATAATTGTGAGCGTTACACGCTTATTGGTTTTAGTATGTATTCACGTACCCACTATTAAAATTGGCGTACCACGCCTTGGGAACCTAGGATTTAAACCACACGGAGGGCTGAGATACTGCAGGATTTCTCTCCAACCAGTTTCTCTTGCAGGTGATTTCCTTGATGAGCTCCTTCTCTCAAACTGAAGGAGGTGTTCGTTGTTAAAATCACCTGCTTTAGCAACCGACCGGCAAGAAAACCTTTGGTGTCTTGGCCCTCCGTGGTTTAAACTGTGAGTGTGAGAAACGCTGGCTTTGTAAAAATAATCTTTTTTTTTTAAAAGAACAAACCAAAAATTAGGTTTATTTGCAGTTCTAAACGTAAAGGAAGGTAATTTTACTGACCTTTTAGTCTCTCCTACGAGGGTATGTTGTTTTTCCTACACATCTGTTACATCATAGGCAAATAATACGTCGTCTATGATGTCGTCTAGCAACTTCTAGGACATCCATAGGCTACATTTCTTACTGAGGAGTTGGCAACATGTCAAACATCCTCTTAAGACAAACACCTACTGCAAGAATGTTGTGCACGTCAAGGTGATGTGCTTTAGCAGGCAAATGTGACGCTATGTCAATCTAAATGCATGATAGCAAACAGAGAGGATGGATAGAAGAGGCGACACACTTCCAGCGTCTCCTGTTGAGACAGGCGAGCCGCATTGTGACGCGTTTAATCTGCTTGAGCTAGTGGGTTAGCTCCTTCTCATTGTGCAACACCTCAATCTCTTGTTCTCACTTCCTGTTAAGCCTCTGATAAGGAAGTGGACTGGATTGTTTTTTATTTATTTATTTTTTGTTCTTCCATGGAGAGTGAGACTGTAAGAACCAAGTCGGGGGCAGTAAATCTCTGCAGTTACCAAGTACATATGGAGGAATGATAATCAGCTTTCTGCAGATGAGCTAATGTCCTTACAGCGACAGAGAAGAGGAGGAAGGGAGCACCGGGTATGATTAGTGTCCACTCTCGGCCTCCTTAACGGAGGATGACCGCCAATGTGCTTGTTAGCATATCTCCCCACTGTGCATTTAAATGCTTGCAATCAGACGAGAAGATGCGATTTAAGGAGTAATGTCAAGCACAGGAGCAGACTAAGGTGGAGAGGCCTTTGCCAGGCTAGTTGCTAGCTAACGCAGGTTAACAGCAGTTAGCACGCATCCCCGCGAGGAGGCCAAAGCTGTGCTGGTAGTTAGTTACACCAGCACGTGTTTCACCATCCTAGACCATGATGCCAAAGAGCCTGCCGCTAATGAGGTTTGGCAAACACCGCAGTGACGGCAGAATGACGTCTCTCCGAGGGGAAATCCTTCGCATTCAGCTGTCACGAGCTGGCAATGGTAGCACGGGGGGCACCTTGGAGCGTTGACCTGATGATAAAACCTTGTGCTTATGGTTAGCGCTGCACGATATCTGACAGGCTGTTAAGAGGGAATTATGACGTTATATCAGTAAATCATTAAAAGGAGCTCCGGTGGCCCATAATTTTCAGACAAATGAAACACCAGCACCACCACATTTGAAAAGGGCTAAAGGTTTGCCAAAGACCTCCATGGCGTCACATCAGCTGCTTGCACTGTGTGTCCGAATACGGAGCACCTTGCTGGGCCACAGCAGGTGGCACCTCCCCCTCTACATTCTGGTTCTCCTGATAGTAGTGATGTGGTAGTAGAAATGTCTTGATATTTGATTAGGACAAATCGACAGGTACGGTTGGTTAAATCCTAATTTGTTCCACTCCTTCTTACCTCCAGGTGTGCACAAACTACACTTAAATCTAAATCAAAAGTAGCTATACAAAAAGAAATGGGGACCATATCGGTCTTGAGAAGCACAGTTGTTGATATCTGAAAAAAACACATGATATACATCTCTAAAAAAAAATTATTTTCTTACTGAAAGTGCAAGATAGGCTAGAAAGACATTTACGGGTGACACCGGCAACCAAATCTAAACAAGCACAGCTATGAACACACACCAAGAGAGAGACGTATTTACAACAATAATAACATTAGCTAATATTGTATTGTGAGGAGTATGATATGTTTTGCTGGCAGTGATAGTTCCAATAGCTTAGCCCATTAGCTAGCGCATCAGATAGGAATTAACACGTGTTTTGGTGTGAGGGATATTTCAAGATTTACCCTGGATTATGTAGCAAGTGAACAAAAGGTAATTGGAGAGAAAAGGGGAGGTTTCTGCAGCTGCATATAACCTTGTACTGTGGAACCTTGGTAAGCATCAATAATTTGTTTCAGAAGGCCCTGCTCAAATACATTTCCCCCCCTAAAAAATAATGTAAACCCAATCACTCCATTCCAGAAAGCGTTTGTCAATTATAGTTTTACACGCAGAAAACAATGGGAATAGATAGATAGGAATAGATAGAAAGTGATAGTACTCCTTGCAACCCCGCCCCCCAAAATTGTGTCCCCCCCAGGCCCAGGGCCGCCCCACTATTTGAGAACCACTGTTGTATACTGACCATGGAATGCACGCTAAATTGTGGCATACATCTTCAATGTTAACCAAACTGCATGCTAACCTAGGTTCCGCTGTAATTACAAATTATTTTTATTACTGTTAAGCTCAAACGGGAGAAGAACAAAATGTTGAGCGAGCAGGAGTGTTTGAAGAAAGTGGGAGGACATTTAAATGTCCGTATCAATTATTTCCCTATTTTATGCCTACTGTATATGGAGGTGAAAAAAACAATCAAGATATGTCACTTTCAGCTTTAATTTAAGAGTTTTCACAAAACATGCGGCATTTGCCATTTAGCAATTACAGCCATTTCATACACCATGTGGACAATGATTGTAAATAGTCATAAAAAGTCAAATGCTATCGGAACAGCTTGCTGGTGTTTGTTGATGATGTGACTTCCTGTTTGATTGGTGGTGTCTAAAGGCAGCCTAGCTTCTCTGTCCAAATACGTGCTGTGTCAGCTTCGGTTGATATTGATGTACTAATCTCAGGGTTGCTAAGATGCAACGACCCCAATGACCCCAGTTTACTTTTCATCTACTCAAAGGACTGTCACGATAATTAATAAATCAACTCCACATTCAATAAAAAAGAACTGGATCATTTTTTATATATTGCCATGTGCATGCGTGTCTGTTTTCCTCCTCTCTCGCTACGAAACAGGCAGGAAGCTAGTTCACTCTGTGCAATGCTTTCAGCTCCTTGGTGAGTTTGTTTCTTGGAACAATGGACATGAACGGAGTGAGCCCTTTTGTCAGTCATACAGTCTCTTTGTCTCGGTGGGTGGAGGCGGGGCTGCTAGCATACACACAGAAGAGTGTAACGCAGAAGAAATTTTATTAGTCGATCGCAAGATATTGTCTTTTTTTTTTTCCATTCTACTTTTTCTAAAAGTAATGTTAAAATTTCGCCTTGTCTTGTTCTCGTAGACCCAATCCCGTGTATCGTCCCGTCTCGTGTACTCGGTGTCTGGCAACACTCCGATTAAATACTTTAGAGAAATTAAAATTTTTTGATACGTTGTACTGGAATGATTATTCCATATTTCATCATTACATTAATGAAAAAATGGTTTCAAAATAATGTTGACAAACACATTTTATGGGTAATAATTTGTAGGACAATTATTCTCCAGCAAAATGTGTTATGGTGACAGGCCTGTCTACTCACATTGTGCGTTTTATAGTATATACTGTATGTCAATTACTGCTAATGATTGTGTTTTTCAGTTTAGAAATATGAGGAAAGGCCCTGTGGGTTATGTTTGCAACCACTTCACCTAATCTTGCAGCTCATAAGAAATGAAACTGTCTGAAAATGACTTTTCTATTTTACTGATATAAGCATTTTTTTTAAATTCTTTACAGTCATATGTTGTCACTTCCTCTTTGGTAAAAGGCTTGTGTGTCTGTGAGTCTAAATATTGCAGCAATGACGACCACAAGAAAAGAAAAGACTTGGTTCCACGCAGCCCAGGCAAACGCTGCTTAGTTTACCTTGAATGGAAAACACATTTCTACAAAATCACAAAAATATAGATTTACCCAACCCTCCCACCCCCTTTTTTTGATCTCCCAGGCACTTGAAGACGTATAAAGCCTGCATTGTTTTGTTGTTTCTCTTGTAGAGGATATACAGTACATGTAAACAGTAGTCGCTTCCTCGTTTTTGCATTGTTAAAGAGTCACAAGGTAACTGACAGAAAGTGATTGGACATCTTTAGCGCACCTTGGTGGCGTTCAGAGGGGATTTGGATACTGGTAGCTATTACCAAAGCAAGTCCTGGCTGTTGGGAGGTTGAAGCCTAAAAACTGATGGGTCAGCCTGAGAGCTTCCACCCTGTCCTCATTCACACTTCCACTTAACATTGGACTCTCTCACTTTCCCCGTTTTAGGGTAACACTGAAATCATCCCTTTTTTATAGCGTGCAATGTGCATGTTTAGCAGTGGTGGAGGTTTAGTTACAGGGCAACCAGGTGGCGTACATGGGATGCTGAGATGGAGAAAGGTACGCCTGAGGCGGCGACGGTGGGCAGGAGAAGAGTGGCTGGACCTGAGCCACGTAGTAGTTACTGAAGTTGCAGTTGGCGACGTACGGGGCGGGCTGGTAGAAGCAGGTGACGTTTGCGGCATTGGGGATGGCGTTCTGCTCGGCCAGCACACGCAGCGCCAGTGAGGAGATGAGGCCCAGCGTCTGGCGCCTCTCGTGGCCCATCAGGCACACCGTGCTTTCCTGCACCACGTTGTACAGCACGGCCAGGTAGTCGTACTTTCTGTCCTCCAGGTCCACAAAGTGGTTCTGCAGGTAGGACTCCAGCTTCCGCTTTTGTTCACCCACTTCGGGGAAGTCTATGAAGAAGCGCGAGCACATGTAGCGCTGCAGCACTTTCATCTCCGTGTCGCAGGCCGCTCTGAAACCCCGAACCAGCAGGTGGCAGTACTTTAGCAGGCCCCCGCCCCGAATCTCCTCGGGGCTCCTGGTGCATATGAGACGATTGCGCAGGTGGTCCAGGGCGGCGGGAAAATCGCCATAGACGCTCTCACCAAGGATGGTGGGATGGAAAGTGGCGGCCATGGGGTGCTCCGAGCACTCGTAGAAAAGCAGGAGTGAGTCCAGGCGGATTTGAAAGGAGTCCACGCTGAACTCAAACTGCCGCCGGAGGGAGTCCACGAACTTGAGCTCCACGTTCTTGCCTCTGTTGTTGGAGAGCGAGATGAGGCTCCAGCGGTCCGAGTCATTGCAGACCTTCACCATCTTTTGGACGTAGGCCTCCTGAAAAAACATGGAGGAACATGTCAGGAAGAAAGTGTTTGCATGTAGCACTGTACTTTGGTTCCCTGTGTTACAAACTAAATCTTTTTCAAACAGTCGGGTGAACTCTGTGTTTGACAAGAGAGACATAAGACTGCATGGGTATCAGTCTCTTGGATGGATAAAAATCAGCCATGAGTCCTTAGATGAATGAATTGTAGAGACATGCACAGAGTATCGCAAGACTAGCAACCACTTGACAGTATGTTTCTTAAACAAGGCGAGAGCCAGGGCTGCCGGCCAAAAGATTGTCACAAGGTACAGGTGCGTACAAAGAACGTCAAACAAATTGGGACATGTTGCCTCTTGCATTAAACATGCAAAAACAGTGGGATTTCTAACTATTGTATTTTTTGAATGACGTAATGGGCCATATTTGCAAAACTGATATATATTTACATAAAATTTGGTAAAGTTATTTGCAAATTATTAATTTTAGTTGTTGTTTTTATACTTTTTGCGCCTGAATGTTTCCTGCAGCCCGATGCTTGAGGACCACTGCCTTACAGCATGCTTGGGAATATGATGTGCTCTTTTACAGGTTTGAAAATACTGTAAGAATGACACTTGTTTACAATCAGCTTTATTTTTATTCAGCTTTATTTTATAATGTAAAACTCATGTCTACGTCAACGAATGTAACCATTGAATCGAATCGTATTGTTTGTGTACGATATCAATTGTTTTTTAAATATATCGTTCTTGAATCATATCGTAACCTGTGCATCTACATGCGTATCGAATTGTCTACCACGAAGACATTTACATCCCTAATATGTAGCAGCTGAAGCATGCAAGTCCCGAATTGACAAAACAAAAACACAGTAGTTGTGGCGGCAGCTCCAATATGTAGCGTTACCTTTCGCTAGTGGCCTGAGGCACTGTGAGCGAGTGTGTGGTGAAGCTAGTTGCTAGCCGGCTAGTGGCTAGCCAGTGTGGTGTGGCGAGGTGTCACTACACCAATAACGTAGTTCTTGGGCGTAACAATGTTAACACTGTAGCTTGATTAATATGCAGGTCACATGTTTGGCTTTAGCGGCAGAATAGGTGCGTCCTTTTACGTGCATTTTTACCTGCCCCTTATTTACTGTTTTTATATCTTTAAAGGGTACATAAAAGAGAAAGACATGTGTTCATTGTCTCACATAAGGCTTGTAGATGATTGGCAAAATTCAAACAAAGTGCAGTTTTCCTTCAAGTACACAACTATTAAAAGTTGCTGTTGTTCAATAAAAAAACAAATGCTTGCTAATTATTGGACTCCAAGCTAAGCATGACCAAACAGAAGTCTGTTCCTATACCTGCACACAAAAGCAGAACCTTTAGCACCCAATAAACATGATGCTTTTCTGACGCTTTGTTGCACAAAAGCTGTTACCTAACACCTCTTCCCTTTTTTTTTTACCCTCCCTAGACATACTGTAGCATGTTCAAGCTTATCATGGCAACACATGTGGGACATGTTTGCCTGTGGACTGGAGTAGATAGGCATGGTGTTTTGCTTCTGGTGGTGATGTCTTTTTGATGATATCATCATCCTCTGGTGGGTCATTAGTGGCCCAGTCCAGTCCAGTCCAGTCCGGTTCAGTATCGGGGTAACTTAGAAGGGTGACCTATTAATGTTGATTGGATCCAACTGGATTAGACAGGTTCCAATATGCTACATTTGAAGGACCTATTTGCTCTACGTATTAGGTTTTCATCATATATGACAACCAAAGCTCGCTTATGGGGCCAAACATTTACCTTTAAGGTCATAGGTGTGATCTTCTCCTTGTTCACCCCCTCAGGCAAAAAGTCCAACAGGCAGTCCAGAACTAGGTCTTTCACAACCTGGAACTCCATCTCCCCTTTGAGCTCCGCGCAGAAGATGAGGTCCAGATCCTTCCAACCCAGTCCACTGTCCTCGTGCAGGACGTAGCTGGCCGCCGAGCCGTTGAGCCGAACCTCCCGGACGTGGATCCGCTTCTCCTCCATGCGGCTGCGGACCACCTTGACGATGTCGCGCGGCTTCACCTCCAGCGTGGGGAAGCTCCAGCGGCCGTGGATGGGGATGGAGCGGGTGAGGATGGCGTCCAGCCGCTGCACTTGCTCCCAGTTGAGCACGCTCAGGTTGACACTCTTGCCGTCCACATTGTCACCCATCTTTGCTTACCTCTAAAGTTTCCTGCAAGAGATGCTGAGCCACTTTTAAGTACTGCGCTCCGTCTCTTGGGTGCGCATGGCGGAAGACACTCTTAATATGATTGTCCTACTTCTTACATAAGGTCTACGCTCCAGACAAATGGAACTGAAAAGCCTCGCGGTCGCGTGGCTTATTAGTCAGCAAGGCTGCAAAAGCCCCCCTTTTTGTCCACCTTTAGTCCCCAGTGCTCACCGGCGCGTCCATGATGTGCCAATAAAAGACGTCCTCCACGCTACGACCTCTTTCGGTTGACTTTTACGCGCGGCGAGGCTCCTCGTCACAAAGTGCGTAAAAGCCGAGCTGGCCCTCTTGCACACCTACTTTGAGAAAGTGGTGGATGCTGGCAGGGGACAAACATTTTGGCTCTTTGTCTGTCGCCGATAGCGCACGTCAAAGATTTGAAGCCTCCACAGCTGAGAACTAGCCGCAACTCTTTCTTGTGGTCCTGCTTCGCGTCTAGGGAGCTACAGAGAGAGAGAGAGAAAGAGAGAGAGAGAGAGAGCCCAGGAGGTGGGCGGGTCCTGTGTTGATTGACAGGTGGAACCATCTCCTTAGCTACTGTCCCTCTTTGCTACCACTGATTTCATTTCCGATCCGATACCGAGTATAATTTAGAATGGTATGGGGGCGATACCGATCCGATATGCTATGCACATTCACCTAATGTGTCTTGTAAAAAGTAGTCTACTCATAAAGAATACAAGACATTTAAGTATTTATTAATAAAAAAATATTTACTATAAATGCAAATAAATACATTCCAAAAAATAAACTACACGTAAATAATTCAATAATGTGAGTAATGTATTTATTTACCCTGAAGTACATTCAGGTAGTGGGTGTAATTTACAGTCTAGCTAAGATAATACAGTATACAACAACAGAAAAAACAAGACACAATAGTGTGAAATATGTGAAAACGGTATTTTAAACAATAAGGAGGATAAGCGGTATAGAAAATGAACGAATGAATGAACGAGAAAAAGGAAAATAATACTATCAATTCAAGTAAATGTGTCATGATGTGCTCGTCGCGGCATGGTGTAACGACCCCGAGAACGCAGAGAGCTGGACATCAGGCAGGTAAGTTGGAGGAATCTTTAATAACGATGCTGCAAGCAGCAGCAGGAACAAAGCAGCGATACAGGAAGAGGGGAAAAAGTAACAATGAACCGACCACTAAAGGTGCACACACCTGAACTTAAATAGCAAGACAGTAACGAGAGGCAGGTGTGTGTAATTAACCTAGGGAGACAACTCAAAGGAGGCAAGAAAAAAACATGAAACTTGAACTGTCACGAATAAAACACCGGTCGTGACAAAATGAATTATTAAGAACTACTATAAGAAGGAAAACTTTATTCACAATTCACACATTTCATTAGACAAACATTACCTCAAATGACTGAAGTCTCAAAAGTATGGATATTTTGATTTTAGAATCAATTTTACAGAATAGAGAGCTGGTATGGAAGTATCGATATTTCAGTATGGATCCGCACATCACTACTGAGAAGGATGCAGGCTGGAGGAGTGACAATGGGAGGCCCACATCGGACACTCCAGGAATATCTGATAGTGGCTTTTTTGCCGATATCCGATATGCTAAAATTGTCAAAATTTCAATTTCCAATTCCGATGTCACCCAATACCGGTATGTGTAATATTATATATCTTTTGCTGGAATTGACACATATCTGTTGTGAAGCTAATGGATACAACATCAGCAATAAGCTTCTCCACATGCCTGTAAACATTGTGCAACTATGTGCAGTTGTGCAGTGCATTTTATGCCGAGGAGTCTCCCACAGATACTAGCATGTCTGCCTGTCGCTAATTCTGCGTTTATTTGGTTTTTTTAACATTATCGCTCCCCCATAAATATATAATGAATGAATGACTTATGCGCAGGAATAGCGTTTTCCACAATATTGGGTTCCGGGGGGGCTGGGCTTTGTTCTGCATGACCTGGGGGGCCGTTGGCTCTCTGGTGGTGAGGGCTGGTCCGGGCTGTGTGAGTCGGGGCATGCTGGGTGGTGGGGGGCAGTCTCTCACTTTTCCTACATTCTAAGTGACAATTACACATTCATACATGCACACACATTTATGCATGTGTATGGGCTTGTGGGAATGCATGCTTGTACACCTACAGGCATACATATATGCACTCACAGTACTTATGTACTTCCCCATACAGTATAACTCACTGATTTATCCTTGCAGGCTTTATTACGGGGAAGTTGATGGCGACAATACAATTACCAACAGTTATTGTCAATTTTCCCTGATTTTAATGTTATGGTAATGCCCTGCGATTGACTGGCGACCAGTCCAGGGTGTACCCCGCCTCTCGCCCAAGGTCTGCTGGGATAGGCTCCAGCATCCCCGTGATCCTAGTGAGGATAAGCGGTATAGAGAATGAATGAACCATGGGGAGCTGGTGTGGGCTTATTGTTAGCCCCCCGGCTTGGAGCCTCTGTGTTGGAGTCATCCCCAGTATATGAGAGGGTTATTTCCCTACGCCTTAGGGCTGGGGAAAGGGTCGTGACTGTGGTGGGTACGTATGCGCCGAACGGCAGGTCAGAGTACCCAGCCTTCTTGGAGTCTATCAGAGGGGTTCTGGAGAGCACCCCAGCTGGTGACTCCATAGTTCTGCTGAGACTGAGACTTCAACACCCATGTGGGCAATGACAGTGTGACTTGGAGGGGCGTGGTTGGGCGGAACGGCCTCCCTGACCTGAACTCGTGTGGTGTGTTGTTGCTGGACTTCTTTGCGAGTTACATTTTTTTCCATAACAAACACCATGTTCGAACATAAGGATGTCCATAAGTCCACTTGGCACAAGGACACCCTAGGTCGCAGGTCTATGATCGACTTTGTGGTCGTATCACTTTGTGACCACCACCTGGTGATGAGTTGAATTAGATGGCGGGGAAAGATGCCGGACAGACCTGGCAGACCCAAACGCGTAGTGAGGGTGTGCTGGGAACGTCTGGCAGAGTCTCCCCGTTCGTCGAGTCTTCAACTATCATCTCCGGCAGAGCCTCGCCTGCATCTCGAGGAAGGACCGGGATATTGAGTCCGAATGGACTGTATTCCCTGCCTCTTTTGCTGAGGTAGCCAGTTGTAGTTGCGGCCGCAAGGTGGTCGGTGCCAGTCGTGGTGGCAAGCCCCGAACCCGATGGTGGACACCGGGGGTTAGGGCTGCTGTCAAGTTGAAGAAGGAGTCCTATCAAGCATGGATGGCTTGCAGGACTCCTGACGCAGCTGACAGGTACCGGCAGGCCAAGCGGCACGCGGCTTCAGCGGTGGTCGAGGCAAAACTCGGGTGTGGGAGGAGTTTGGTGAGGCTATGGAGCACGACTTTCGGTCGGCCTCGAAGAGGTTCTGACAAGCCGTCCGACACCTCAGAAAGGGGAAGCAGCCCCCAGTTCACACTGTCGCGGAACACTGGACCAGCTCTACACCCTTGCAAGGGTACTGGAGGGTATGTGGAAGTTTGCCCTACCGGTCTACATGTGCTTTGTAGACCTGGAAAAGGCATTCGACCGTGTCCCTCGTGGTGTCCTGTGGGGGGTGCTCCGGGTGTACGGGATTGATGGCCCGCTACTACGTGCCATTCGGTCCTTGTACAATCGAAGCAGGAGCCTGGTTCGCATTGCCAGCAGTAAGTCAAGCTTGTTTCCGGTGAACGTTAACCTCCGCCAAGGCTGCCCTTTGTCACCGAATATGTTCATAATCTTCATGGACAAAATTTCTAGGCGGAGTCGAGGTGTTGAGGGAGTCCAGCTTGGTGACCTCAGGAGCTCGTCTCTGCTATTTGCAGACGATGTGGTCCTTATGGCCTCATCAGGCTGTGACCTTCAGCGTTTACTGGAGCGGTTTGCAGCTGAGTGTGAGCTTCTGGGATGAGACTCAGCTCCTCCAAATCCGAGGCCATGGTTCTTAGTCGGAAATGGGTGTACCCTCCAGGTTGGGAGTGAGGTCTTGCCTCAGGTGGAGGAGTTTAAGTATCTCTGGTTCTTGTTCACGAGTGAGGGAAGGTTGGAGCGTGAGATCGACAAACGGATCGGTGCAGCATCTGCAGTAATGCGGGCGCTGTACCGGACCCTCGTGGTGAAGAGAGAGATGAGCCGGAAGGCAAAGCTCTCTGTTTACCGATCGATCTACGTTCCCACCCTCACCTATGGTCATGAGTTATGGGTCATGACCGAAAGAATGAGATCGCGGATACAAGCGGCGGAAATGAGTTTCCTCCGTAGGGTGGCGGGACTCACCCTAAGAGATAGGGTGAGGAGCTCGGCCATCCGAGAGGAGCTCAGAGTAGAGCCTCTGCTCCTTCACATCGAGAGGTGCCAGTTGAGGTGGCTTGGGCATCTAGTCCGGATGCCTCCCGGGCGCCTCCCTGGTGAGATGTTTCGGGCATGCCCCGCCGGGAGAAGGCCTCGGGGAAGACCTAGGACACGCTGGAGGGACTATGTCTCACAGCTGGCCTGGGAAGGCCTTGGTGTCCTCCCGGTGTGGCTGGAAGAGGTCGCTGGGGACCGGGAAGTCTGGACTTCCCTACTGAAGCTGCTGCCCCCGCGACTCGCACCCGGATAAGCGGAGGAAAATGAATGGATGGATGGATGGATAATAGGTATAACTGTTTCAATACAATATTATCACTGTGACTGTTTTTGCGATTACATTTTGTTATTTCCATTAAGGGCTTCACGACCGTCATTGACTTTTGTTGATGTAGTCTGATTTGTCTCAGTTGTTTTGTTATTGTTGTTGCTGGTGTTGTTGTCTCTCTCTGTTTTGTCCCCCTTTTCTCCCCTCTTTCCCCCTCTGTCTTTTTTTCTCTGCTTCTCTATCTCCTTCCTGTACGGTGAAGCTGTCCGAATTTGCATAAAAATAAGCATAAAAATGAAGTACGTAATAAAATCTACGTGACAGGGGAGAGTATTTTATACTTTTCCCTGGCAGAGCAATTCTGTTTAGAATGTAAGGGCATCTAGCTCATACAGTGGTGTGAAAAACTATTTGACTTTTTATTATTTTGCATGTTTGTCACACTTAAACGTTTCTGCTCATAAAAAAATGTTAACTATTAGTCAAAGATAACATAATTGAACACATATGCAGCTTTTAAAATAAGGTTTATGTTATTTAGGGAGGGAAAAAACTCCAAATCTACATGGCCCTGTGTGAAAAAGTGATTGCTGCACTTGTTAAAAAATAACTTAACTGTGCTTTATCACACCTGAGTTCAATTTCTGTAGCCACCCTCAGGCCTGAATACCACAGTGAGAGCCATCATCCACAAATGGCAAAAACATGGAACAGTAGTGAACCTTCCCAGGAGTGCAGAGACAACTCATCCGAGAGGTCACAAAAGATCCCAGGGCAACATCTAATGATCTGCAGGCCTCATTTACCTAAATTAAGGTCAGTGTTCACGACTCCACCATAAGAAAGAGACTGGGCAAAAACAGCCAGCATGGCAGAGTTCCAAGACGCAAACCACTATTAAGCAAAAAGAACATTAAGGCTCGTCTTAATTTTGCTAAAAAAACATCTCGATGACTGCCAAGACTTTTGGGAAAATATCTTGTGGACTGACGATACAAAAGTTGAACTTTTTGGAAGGTGCGTGTCCCGTTACATCTGGCGTAAAAGTAACAGCATTTCATAAAAAGAACATCATACCAACAGTAAAATATGGTGGTGGTAGTCGATGGTCTGGGGTTGTTTTGCTACTTCAGGACCTGGAAGGCTTGCTGTGACAGATGGAAGAATGAATTCTACTGTCTACCAAAAAATCCTGAAGGAGAATGTCCGGCCATCTGTTTGTCAACTCAAGCTAAAGGGATCTTGAGTGCTGCAGCAGGACAATGACCCAAAACACACCAGCAAATCCGGCTCTGAATGGCTGAAGAAAAACAAAATGAAGACTTTGGAGTGGCCTAGTCAAAGTCCTGACCTGAATCCCATTGAGATGCTGTGGCATGACCTTAAGAAGGCGGTTCATGCTAGAAAACCCTCAAATAAAGCTGAATTACAACAATTCTGCAAAGACGAGTGGGCAAAAATTCCTCCGGAGCGCTGTAAAAGACTTGTTGCAAGTTATCACAAACGTTTGATTGCAGTTATTGCTGCTAAGGGTGGCCCAACCAGTTATTAGGTGCAGGGGCGATTACTTTTTCACACATGGCTGTGTGGGTTTGGATTTTTTTATCCCAAAATAATAAAAACATTCATTTAAAAACCTTTGTGTTTACTTGTGTTATCTTTGACTAACACTAAAATGTGTTTTATGATCAGAAACATTCTGTGTTACAAACATGCAAAAGAATAAAAAGTCAGGAAGGGGGCAAATAGTTTTTCACATCACTGTACATACTATCTGCCCTAATGGCTGGACAGGACAAAAAAAAACACAGGGTTTTAAACAGAGTGGAAAAGTATCATGAAGATAAGCCAAAAACCCACCACTTCCCCATGGAGTGGTGGGAACCCTACATGCAGTGCAAGGTAAGGTAATGTAATGTAATGTGACTTTACTGCCGCCAAGTGACCACAATACAGACATATCACTTGTATTTCAATATATTTTGACTAATAGTTGCCCATAGTCTACCACACAGATATGAAACTCAAGGCCAAGGGGTCGGATTATTAAAAACTAAAAATAATTCACTTCAACATAACACTTATTATTAAAATAATATTTTTTAAATTGTAAATATTTTTTACATTATATTATTAATGCTTTTATTATTAATTATATACTACATTTATTTGTTGTCAATTTTGACAGAAATGTTCTTTTTTTTTAGGTCAATTAAATCCAATAAGATTCAATTAAAAATGATTGCTACTGAATAATTAGTATAATCATTATTTATTATTAATAAATGTATTATTGTTATAATTATAGAATTGTTATATACTGACATTTGTTTGTTTAGCAATATGACGGGAAAATGATAATAATGAAATGTGTTATAATATCACTAGGCAATTTTCATGAATATGGTTTCACAGGTTAGAAAAACTGCAATGTGGCCCACGGTGAAAACCAGTTTGACGCCCCCGGTCTGCCTAGAAACAGCCATCATTTAGTCAAGAAGTTATTTATGAAAAAACACAATCTAGCGAGGGAATGATAATGTGAGCGATGGCGGTGTCGCATTTACTATCACCTGAAAATGACATAACACATACTTAATCTGTGTGTCTTGCTTAGCACGGCGGTAGTAGATGTTAATGAATGTAGTCGTTCTTTTTTTGTGTGCGTAATATCCTCCTTTATCTTTGTTGTCATGACTGTATGATGTTTAGTATGTGTCCAGATCGTAGATATCTTTGACAACCAGTACTCCATTTAGCTTGATATTAGGGGTATAACGGTTCATTTCCTAGATCAATGTATCGATTTATATTCCTATGATCCAACTACATCGATCTGTGTTCGCCAAATTGACATTCTAGGGCACATATGTCGATCTAACGATCGTTTGAAAGGTAATCAATCGATTTAATCAATACAAGGAAATAAAGCATTGTATTTAAGCCCGGCAGGGGTTATATGGTTGTGGTTTTTTTTTTAGCTTTTTTGATACTAAAGACGTCAAACTTTACCCTTGTAACAGTTTGAGTTGTCATAAGTCGATTAGTCATGCCTATTGACTAGGGCGCACGGATGACGTCATGTGACTTCATGTAGCGTCATGGTGTGGGGCTGCATGAGTGCTGTTGGCACCGGGGAACTGCGGTTCATTGAAGGGGACACATGCATTCCGACATGTACTGTGACATTGTGAAGCAGAAACTCAGTTTTCCAACATGATAAGGAGCCCAAACACACCTCCAAGACACCAAGTGCTTGCTGAGGGAGCTAAAATAGAGGGGTAAAGTCTGTCTCCTCCAGAAAGGAAGGAAAGGAAGATGTTGGAGGAGTGCAAGAGTGTCTAACATCCACCAGCGAAGTCATCATGGAGAACTGGAAGAAGATTCCAGCAACAACATGTGCAGCTCTGGTGTATTCCATGCCCAAGAGGCTTAAGGCAGTGCTAGATAATAATGGTGCAAAGGTCAGTTTTGGACTCACTTGGGTTGACAGCTTTTTACACAATAATGGCAGTGTGTGGGTAGCAAAACCACACTCCTATACAAGCTGTACACTGACTACTCTTAAGTATATACAGTAGATGTGTAAGTTTACATGTGATTCATGAAACGTTAAAGTGAACGCTTGTGACCCCGTTTGCGGCCCCACGGGCTGCTCTTGCTTTTTGTGTACGCCGTTAGTTGTCAGGGAGAATCTGTCAGCCAGCGTACCTGCGTCACAGCAGACGAGCCCATAAACCAGATTACTGCAGATTACCCTGCTTGTGTGTGCACTGATACACACACACGCACACTCAACCTTTACATTGGCATGAGGACAAGACGAGACCAAATTTGAACATTGTTTTTGAGAAAGGTACCGTGGAACGAGACAAAGAGCCCGTATGACCGACAAAAAGGCCTTTATTCTATGGAACAAATGTTCCAAGGTGCTGAGAGCAATGCACAGAGTGACCCTCTTCCTCCCTGTTTGAAGGACAACAAACAAGAATGCACGTGACAATATATCAGTTGTCCACTTCATTTTGATTTATTGTGTGATCTATTCATTTATTTATCATCATCCCAGGCCTAGTCACATTTTAATCTTGCAAAATCTTGTGATAGCCCTAGTAGAATGAAATATATCGTAATCTATTTATATATATTTTTTTCAATGTACTTTTCTTAAAAGTAATGTTCAAATCTCATTTAGTCTCATTCTCAGAGACCGATCTTGTGTACTGTCAAGAAGTGTCTTGTGACACGCCTAGTAATCCATGAAATACATTGTGATCATATATGTGTGTTCGTGTGTGTGTATATGTATGTACGTATGTGTGTGTATATATATATATATATATACACACATATATATATATATATATGTATATGTGTATATATATATATATACTGTATATATATATATACTGTATATATATGATGTCCATTACCACAGAGAGAGCAGGCTGAGATGAGACGGGACTGGGAGTCACTCTCCCACTTTCTCCCCATTCATCAGCTGACTCAATGTCAGACTTAGCGCTTGTGACTCTTTGGCATGAAGTGGCTACTTAGCTGACCTCTGACCTGCGAAGTGGATGACACCGGCTTGCAATCCAGTGTCTGACGACATCGAGGATTTCTGACAAGACTCCCTAGCTGGCCTGCCAAATTGTACGGTCTAGCAAGCAACGGTGTTCTATGGAAGACGTTGGCATTGCCACATATGCACCCGTTGCAAAGTACTGTTTCTTTGGAGGGCTGTGAGGAAAAAAAAAAGAAGAACTTCCCTGTCGTAACTATTACGGCATGCAAACCCGCCGTTGTCAGTATGCACTGAGTCTTCCTTCCTCCTGCTTCATCCTGATCGTTCCCCTTTTCCACTCTTCCTGCATGTGGAAGTTCATTAAGAGATTACAGTTAGCCCGTTAGGCCAACAAGCCTTCACCCATGTACCTCCTTCCCATCCTCGCCTCTATTTTTACTTTTTTGTCTGGATTTTCATTAATTGACGGTGGGGAATATGAAAAATCTTAAACAAAGAACGTGCAGTCTCCATCCAGTGTGAGTGCTAATGTAATCTAACGCCTCATACCATTACTGATGCCAAGAGAGCACAATACTACATACAGTATAACTTGTCTTTCTATATTGTTTGATTAAAATAGCCCATAATCAACCACCAAACAGCCATCGCATATTCATTACCATTTTTACCCTTTTTCTTTCACCTCATATTTGCTCCCAAATAATGTCGTTATGTGGGAATGTATAAAAGGAAATATTGTATGGCCTCATGGAGTAATTTGATGTTGTTCCTGTCTTAGATACACACAATACATAACGCATAAGATACATTACATGGCATTTTCGGATGACTGGACAGTGCGATTGATAGTGGAATGACACTCCTCCCGATTGAAATGTTGAATAGTACTATACTATTAGTGCTACACTACTAGTAATATACTATTCTAAGACAACCCTAGTAATAGTAATGGTGAAGATTTGAAAACAGCGCTTAACTTAGTGTAGCCTAGCCCAGCACAAAGATGATAAACTTCGAAGAAGTCTTGTTTTGCTTAGTTGTTCAATGGAAAATAGGGTTGGACATCAAGGGGAACCAGGACTAACATTCCAATTCTGGGATTGTTCAAATATTTTTTATACCTAGTTTTGATGCCCACTTTTTTCCTTTTTCTGTCCCTCTTCCACTGTTGATTTCCGGATCAAAGTCTTGCTGTCTTGGTGTTGTGCTGTGAGTGTCATTAAATGTAAGTCCTTGAGTTTCTGATTTTAATACTTTGTTTTAAGCAGGCCCTTCAAGGACGATATCAAGGTCGGTGTTAATGAATGTAGTCCTTCTTGTAGTCCTTTTTGTCCGTTATATCATCCTTTATCTTTGTTGTCATGACTGTATGTTTAGTATGTGTCCAGATCGTTGATATCTTTGACAACCAGTACCATTGCTTCTACTGGGCCTGCATTTAGCTTGCTATTAGGGGTGTAACGATTCATTCCTTAGATCAATCGATTTATATATTCCTATGATCCAACTACATCGATCTGTGTGTCGCCAAATTGCCATCCCAGGCGACACATGTTGATCTAAAGATCGTTTCAAAGGTAATCAATCGATTTTATCGATACAAGCAAATAAAGCATTGTAATTAAGCACAGCAGGTTTTATATGGATGTGTGGTTTTTTTTAGCTCTTTTGATACTAAAGATGTCAAACGTTAGGTACCCTAACTGGGGCGCACGGATGACGCCATTTGACGCTGAGCGTGCGCGCTCTGTTAGAAAAGTATATGTGGACGTCCTAAAATATTTTAGGACCACATCCAAAGTTAAGTCCAATTTGAAGCCTTTCAAACTCATGGATGTGAGCTTCAGGACAAGATAAAAGGTACGTAGCGAGTGTTGAGTTTGTGAATGTTTGTGTTCTGGTGGAATGGGGGGCTTGTCTTTTTGGAGCCACTGTTGTCCTGCTGTATGTTCCATTTTCCATTCTTGCAATGATAAGCTTTAATAGCATCTGTGCAAACGTTACAGTATGTAGGATATTCATTCACTTTAATATCTATCTGCACATGAAATGTCATTTTATTTTGGTGGTGCGAAATAACTTCTTTAATACTTTGGTTAGAGAACTGAATGAGGTATCAAATTAAAGTAAGTGATATTTTATCAGATAGAATTAATCATTTAACCTGTTAATTTATTCTTAATTAAATCTGAAGTGTTGGTTGGACTTTATTCAAACAAAACATGAATGCATTTGCCATGAACTGTTGTTTACCTTTTTGTTTACATTCATAATTAATGTATACCCGATTCTCTTACAAAAAGCAAAGGAAATTTAGGAAACATTACATGCACTGTCCAGCATCTAGGTATTTATTTCACCTGTCTGACTGCTTGAGTTTTTTTTGGATCGTATGATACTAAATGAACCAACATTGTCCTTGAATTGAATCGGCAACAACGACTCGTGATACGAATCAAATCATTGTCAAAATGAATCGTTGCGCTTGATATATATTCTGCCATTGGTACTCCAAGTACTTTGTAGCTTTTCCTGCTTCTTCAAGTCTTGTGCTTTCTTGGCGATGTCAGTGTTGAGTTTTGTCAGATGCTCATTTAAGTAGAGGTTTGTGCCTTTCAACTTATTCCTCAACTTCTTCTCAGCTGTACAGTTCTAAATGCCCTGTTGGTCAACTCCATGATGATGACAGCTGTGGTGTTGTTTCTGCAATACAGTGGGATGCAAGTGTGACCGGTGTTGATATCTACATCCCCCTCTTTTGATTGTAGGAAGCTGACAATCTGTTGCTTTGTTGAAGGAACATCCATTCCATCTGGTTCTCCTTTGTTATGAGCTTCCCTATATTTTGACCTGGGTGTAAGTCTGGGCCCTGTGAGGATCACATCATTCATTCATGAATTCTGATCCATCTCATCAGTTATATTTTTCATTTGCTCAGTGATATTATCCTTTGCTTCTTTCTCTTCCTCCGGAGTGGTGCGCCAGGCGGCATTATCCTACATTAATTTCTTGATATCATCCTGTAGAACATTGATATCAAAGCGCAAGGCGGCATTTTTTTCCAGTAATGGCTTAATATTATCCTGCAAAGCCTTGATAGCAGTGCTGTATTTTCTGCCCTGGGGTTTTAACATCTTTAAGAGCAACACACAAAGCAGCATTTTCATCTTGCAACTTCTCAATGTTGACCTTTAGTTTCTTTGCTCAGTGCTCTATTCTCCTCCGTAAGGTTTATGACATCACCATGGACCCCTAGGAGCTCTTCTATTAGACTGTCATTCTGCGATTGTACATACTGAATCTGTGACTGCAAATGCTTAAAGTCATGCTTTATTTGTGATTGCAGGCACCTAAATTGGCAATCTATTAGTGCTGCAGCACATTTCATTCATTTTCATCTCCATAAGGGCTTGCCTGAAGGAGTGCCATCAATCTTATTCTTCTTGTTTTTCTGATGTTTTCAAATCATGGCTGTAGTCGTTCTTAGCCTCCACATTTGGCAACAAGGCTGACGCGACTTCTGATTTTGAATCCATATATCCAGGGCCATTTTCCTTTATATTTCTGATCAATGCTTTCTTTTTGTTGTTTTTTTTCTTTTGTTTGGTATTGTTTCTAGGCAACCACTTTAAACTTTAGTAGTTAGCCAATTAAGTTGGCTTCCTGGCAGCTATCAGCACATTGAATTAGTTTATTTCAAGGAATCTTTACCTCTCGCCAATCCAAGGTAAAGTTGAGGGTGTCAGCAACCAGTTGCAATCTTGTGTTCATGAGATGTATTCAGAAAAGCAATGAAATAGTTTCCTTTCCTTGTACGTCCTCTCCAGTCACCAAGGGAAAACAAAAAACAAAAAAACAATGACAACACAAAAGAGGGTGCGCCACCAACATGATTAATGTTCTCACATTCATGGTGAAGAACTAGCACCGTTTAGACAGGGAAGAGGCGTCTTTTTATTTTTTACTTTTCAACCATTTTGTAATGTCTTTTCAACATCTTTTCAAATATTTTCTGCTGGGTGGGCTGATATTTATATACTGCTTGAAAATAACTCCGGAAGAAATTCATAGTAAAGTTGATAAAAAGTTCATATGATGAAACAATTTGTGGGAAAGTTCATCCAAAAACCCTGTCAACTTTGATGACCATGCATCTTAAACCATCAGAATCAAGGATCGTTGGAACCTGAATCAAAATGAGGAATCAGATTGTTCAAATTCAAATGATGCCCAACCCTGGTAGAGAATGACCAAGAATAATACATTGCCTGGCCAAAACAAGGTGGCCACCTGGATTTAACTAAACAAACAGGTACGAGGTTGCTGCAGTTGGTCAGGTCAAGGTTCAGCAACACTATGTGCTAAAGAATGAGGTCAGCTGACTACCTGAATATACTGAATGAGGTTATTCCATCAATGGATTTTTTCTTCCCTGGTGGCACGGACATATTCCAAGATGACAATGCCAGGATTCATCGGGCTCAAATTGTGAAGGAGTGGTTCAGGGAGAAAGAGACATCATTTTCACACATGGAGTCCAGACCTTAATCCCATTGAGAATCTTTGGGATGTGCTGGAGAAGGCTTTGCGCAAGGGCCAGACTCTACCATCATCAATGCAAGATCTTGGTGAAAACACACTTTACTCACATCTACTGGCCACGTGTTCATCATGCAGCTTGTTGAATCCATCCATGGATTTTATCAATGTTGGTGATAGTACGTCAGAAAATAAGCAAGAAAAAAATGTCCTGGTTTTTACTTTACCATCTTCGTGTACACGTATCCACAGTGTTATGCAATGTCTTTGTAGTGCTGTCCATTAAAGGAAAAGTAAACTTTTGGGGGGAATTTTGCCCATCATCTACAATCCTTATGTTAACATAACATTAACATACTCGTCTTTGTCTTTTCTGTGCATTCTAAAGATATAACGCACCTATTCTGCCTAAAAAGCCTTCTGAAAAAACCTCCAAAAAGTGCCAACAAGGCTCTATTTACATCATGTGACCTGCATATTAACCATGTTACAGCAACATTGTTGTTATTGTTATTGACATTGTTAGCCCAACAACTACTGTGTGAAAGTCTACTTCCCATCAGTTCTAACCCTGGCCTTCTTCACAAAGACCTTTGCTGACCAGGATCCACCTTGAGGAGCGCTGTCAGTGGTGTAAGCCCCCTCTAAACTCTTCCAAACCCACTAATGAGATTCGCCGACATGCTTGCTGTGTAAGCCACTCTTTCTCTCGCTCTCTCCTTGGTGTGAGTGAGCAAATACGTTCATGTCGCTTTGTTCAATGTGTGGAAAGTCTTTCTCAATTTCAAAAAAGTGCTCACACACCTCCATCGCTGACCCCCTTGTGCAGAGCCGTCATTAGCAACAGGAAGTGAATGGTTCTCTGGCTACATTTCCTCTATTGTGGAGACATTATTGATACTTTATACGTTTGTCAAATGAGATCTTGGCCAGAAATGATCATTTGTTCAGTCCCGCCTCCAACAGGATGTAGAACAAAACAGGAAGTCTGTATTTGCTGAAATATCCGCCCAGTCGATGGAGCTTCTAATTCCCTAAAGGTCTGGAAAAACATAACCTGATCTAATGCAGTCCCCCAACAATAATGTCGTCTATCCAGGCAAAAGGGCATTTCTCCTTACCAAAGTCAACTGCTTGAAGGAGCTGCAGTGCCATCTGCTGGAGGCTTGCTCGCAACCAACTGCCTTGCAAAATAGCCTCTGTGTGGCGCTGTTTTCTCGCAGCAACTCTTAAGGGTGAACACGTGTGTTTGCACAGCTGTGTCTGCATAAACAGCATCCAGTCTTGGTCTTAGAACGCAGCAAAATTCGAATCTAATTGGTAGATGCGCCTCAGGTTCAAAGATTGTTTACATGTGACTCAAGAGTGATGATGCATGCCTTTGAAAAAGTGTTGGCCTGACTGTCTGGAACAGGCAGGTTGCTTTGTGGTGACTCATCCTGACCTCTCTTTGGATCAGCTATTTATCATTTATCTATCCTTGGTTTTCCTTTGGACTGGACCAGATTCTTTTGTTCAACAGAGTTAACGGCCAACTGTTATTATACACTGGTATCTGGTACCACAATCCTGCAGTTACAAATAAGGGGAACAGAAAAAATCCATAGCTGGACCACCTAGCCGGGTTTGATGATAAACAAGCTGGATAAATGGGGGGCATGAAAACTTGGAACAAGGAAGGGTGTTTTCTGATTAATAATATGTTAAGAATCCAGTTGGACACATGCTCTTAGTAACACAACAAAATGCGTGCCATATTGTACACTGAGCGGAGAATGCATGCAAACTGAGGATAATTTGTGGCGTAAATGTTTTATGTTAACCCAAAAACAAACTAACTGGGGCAGACGCTAATCAAGGTTCCACTGTATTGCATGACGGTGGCCCGAACTTAAGATTTTGTGCTGCTTTAGAGGCGTATATTAACCGCTGTGAACCAAATGAAGGTTGAAACTCATCTTGACCTGCCTTGACCTGACTCTTATTTCATTTTTATCTTTTTTTTTTTTTTAATCTGCGTTTGGGATGTCAAAAGATCCCATGCTGCAAGATCAAAATGAAAACGTGAATATATTTCTTGTTTAGAAGAAAAACTATCATGTAGGCACTAGAGCTGGGACAATTAATAATAAATTACCCACACAATAAATGAAAATGACGTGGATAATTAATATATTGCCACGTGCATCCAAGTCTGCTTTCCTCGTCTCTCACCTCCAAACAGACAGGAATGGGGTTCACTCTGTACATTGCTTTCAGCACTTTGGCATGTTTATTTCATAGAACGAGAACATGAAAGAGACTCTTTGGCTTTTTGGGTGGAGGCGGAGCTGCTAGCGTACACGCAAAGTGCAGAAGAGTGTTGTCTTGTCTCATGAACTGAATGTCTTGTGACAGCCCTGTCGTATAATTATGTTGCCAAAGCAACAGCACAGAAATATCCAGCATAGTAAAAAAAAAAAAACAACAACAAACCAAAATATGCAAATCAAACAATTGACTTCCATACCGGATCGGAAGTGGACTGGGTTAACAATGCCCGCCACCGGTGCTGTTCACCGACAGGGTGCCGGTGGAAATTGGATTACCGTTGGTCAAAGAAGGAGAGGAAGAAGGTGTGTCCGTAGGAGGAGAGAGAAAAGGAATGCTAAGAGTCTAGAAGTGAGAGTTGGGACTTTGAATGTTGGAACTATGACAGGAAAAGATAGAGAATTAGTTGAAATGATGCAGAGGAGGAAGGCAGACAGATTGTGCTTCCAGAAGACCCGGTGGAAAGGTAGCAAGGCTAGAAGCTTAGGAGGGTGCAAGCTGTTTTATCATGGTGTAAAAAGGAAGAAAAATGGAGTAGGAGTGATTTTGAAGGATGAGTTTGCTAGCAATGTCCTGGAGGTAAAAAGAGTGTCAGAGTGATGAGCCTGAAGCTAGAAATCGAAGGTGTGATGTTCAATGTTGTTAGTGGGTATGTTCTACAAGTAGGAGATGGAGGAGAAAGAGAAATTCTGGTCAGACCTGGATGAAGTGATGCAGAACATCCCTAGAAGTGAGAGAGTCGTCATAGGTGCAGACTTCAATGGACATTTGGTGCAGGAAACAGAGGTGATGGGCAAGTTTGGTATCCAGGAGAGGAACGCCGAAGGACAGATGGTGGTTGACTTTGCAAAAAGGATACAATGGTAGACTACATCTTGTGTAGAAGGTGTAACCTGAAGGAGATCAGTGACTTCAAAGCAGTAGTAGGTGAGAGTGTAGCCAAGACAGCAAAGGGTGGTGGTGTATAGGATCACTCTAGTGGTGAGGAAGATGAAGAGGGTAAAGGCAGAGCAGAGGACGAAATGGTGAAAGCTGAAAAAGGAGGAGTGTTGTGTGACTTTTAGGAAGGAGTTGAAAAAGTCTATGGGTGGCCAGGAAGTCCTTCCAGATGACTGGACAACTACAGGTACTGTGATCAGGGAGACTGGTAAGAGAGTACTTAGTGTGCCATCTGGAAGGAAAGTAGATAAGGAAGGTAGGTGGCGCATAAGAAGAGGATACAGAAGACAGGGTTAGATAGAGGGAATTGATTCGCTGTGGCGACACCGGAAAGGGATAAGCCGGAAGGAAAAAAAGAGTAAAAAAACCAACTCTAAATCAGCCATCTTTGTTTTGACGCTGACATTGTCAAACTCCAGCAAAAAGCGAGTGCAGTTGTGTCCCGGGCTTGTGTGTCTTATCAACATTATTCATCAGATGACATTCCTAGCTGTTGTGTAGTGAATTATTGCTGTGTGGTGTTTATAATCACAGTGTTTTCCTGTTTAGAGTGCGGTGGTGAAAGGCATGCGCGTGCATCCAGAGTCTCCAGCTGGACTGTGTTTGATGATGTCATTATTCACCCATGCTGAGCTGCTTACAGTTACATACAACGCAGCGGCCATTAATGCAAAGAGAGGGACACCACAGCAACATTGGAACATTCTTTTGGCAAATTTGGCCAAATTTGACCGTGGGAATGATAGACATCAGATTGAGACTAGCAGCTGCATGTTTTTTGGTCCAGTTTTTCTTCTTCTGCTTCAATGACTCAATCCTGCTATCTTATGCTGGTTTTTGTTTCATTCATTATTTCAAAACAGCTCATGTAAATGCTATGTTTTGACCCTAGGATATTTTCAAGGGTGGGTGTTTTGAACTATGTTGTTTTTGTAGCCCTGTCAGGCAAATCATTAGGCACACCTGCACCATCCAGTGTAATCCAATACAAGTGGGGGAGAAAACCAACATCAATATTGGCGTAATAAAATAATTATTTTCAATTATTTATTTGTATTTGTATTTTTGCATGTATAACTGAGGCGATAGTAACAAAATAAATACAAAAAGTAATTAAAAAATTCACAAACAAAAACATTAAAAACATTAAAACATTTTTAAAAATCATTAAAAAATCAATATTACAAAGTAATATCAGTAAGATGTATGAAATTTTTTGCAATCTCACAATAACAATCCATCCATCCATTTTCTTTGCCGCTTATCCTGATTGGGGTTACGGGTATGCTGGAGCCTATCCCAGCTGACTTCAGGCGAGAGGCGGGGTATACCCCAGTCAATCACAGGGCAGGCTTTATGATTTAGTCTTACCAAAATATGTTAGCCACAAGGCATTACTCATACTAAAAAAAGTTTTCTGCTTGAAGCCGTACTATTGTACAGTATTCTTATTTTATTATATATTTTCAAAATTTTTTTTGCCCCCCTACTTACTGTATAAACAGGGGCATAATTTATTGTTTGGCAGCCCAAGACAAACCCAGTCATTTGGGTCTTCCGCATTCTTGTAGTAGGCCTCTTTTGTCCTGCTTTGGAAAACGTAGCCATGTTCATAACCCCCCTCCCCAAAAAATTCCATTCCATTTTCCTCAGCTTATCCGGGTCCGGGTCAAGGGGGCAGCAGTTTCAGTAGGGAAGACCACACTTCCCGGTCCCCGGCGATCTCTTCCAGCTCCACCGTGAGGACACCGAGGCGTTCCCTGGCCAGCTGTGAGACATAGTCCCTCCAGCGTGTCCTAGGTCTTCCCCGGGGTCTTCTCCCGACTGGGCATGCCCAAAACACCTCACCAGCCACCCTACGGAGGAAACTAATTTCCGCCACTTGTATCCGCGATCTCGTTCTTTCGGTCATGACCCATAACTCATGACCATAGGTGAGGGTGGAAACGTTGATTGATCGGTAAACAGAGAGCTTTGCCTGATGAGGCCATAAGGACCACATCGTCTGCAAATAGCAGAGACGAGATCCTAAGGTCGCCAAGCTGGACTCCCTTAACGCATTGACTGCGGCTAGAAATTCTGTCCATGAAGATTATGAACAGAATCGGTGACAAAGGGCAGCCTTGGCGGAGGCCAACGTTCACCGGAAACAAGCTCGACTTACTGCTGGCAATGCGAACCAGGCTCCTGCTTCGATTGTACAAGGACCGAATGGCACGTAGAAGCGGACCATCAATCCCGTACTCCCGGAGCACCCCCCACAGGACACCACGAGGGACACGGTCGAATGCCTTTTCCAGGTCTACAAAGCACATGTAGACTGGTTGGGCAAACTCCCACATACCCTCGAGTACCCTTGCAAGGGTGTAGAGCTGGTCCAGTGTTCCGCGACCGGGACGAAAACCACATTGCAGCTCCTCTAACCGAGGTTCGACTAACGGTCGTACCCTTCTCTCCAGCACCCTGGAGTAGACTTTCCCAGGAAGGCTGAGGAGTGTGATCCCCCTATAGTTGGAACACACCCTCCGGTCACCCTTTTTAAAAATGGGGACCACCACCCCGGTCTGCCAGTCCAGAGGTACTGTTCCTGACTTCCATGCAATGTTGTAGAGGCGTGTCAACCAACACAGTCCTCCAACATCCAGAGCCTTGAGAAATTCTGAGCGGAACTCGTCTACCCCCGGAGCCTTGCCACTGGGGAGTGATTTGACTACCCCAATTACCTCAGCCACGGTGATAGAACTGTCCACGTACGTATCCTCAGACTCTGCTTCCTCTATGGAAGGCATGTCAGTGGGATTGAGAAG
>QODF01000074.1:3251722-3272846 GCA_024372805.1 Oostethus manadensis
AGAAGGCCCCCGGGAAGACCTAGGACACGCTGGAGGGACTATGTCTCACAGCTGGCCTGGGAACGCTTTGGTGTCCTCCCGATGGAGCTGGAAGAGGTCGCTGGGGACCGGGAAGTCTTGACTTCCCTACTGAAGCTGCTGCCCCCGCGACCCGGACCCGGATAAGCGGTGGAAAATGGATGGATGTCAAGCATTGAGATTTTGCACTTTGTTTGCCAGCCCTTGAATGCATTACTTTCAAAAATGAAAGTAAAAAATGATGCAACAGACTGGTCCATTTTGCCAAAATGTCATTGTAGCAACTCAAAATGATTCTCAGTAGTTTGTGTGTCCCGCACGTGCTTGTACGCATGCCTGACAATGTCGGGGCATGCTCCTAATGAGATGACGGATGGTGTCTTGGGGGATCTCTTCCCATATCTGGACCAGGGCATCACTGAGCTCCTGGACAGTCTGAGTAGCAACCTGGTGGTGCCAGATGGAGCTAAACATAATGTCCCAAAGGTGTTCAATTGGGTTTAGGTGAGGTGAACGTGGGAGCCAATCAATGGTATCATTTCCTTCATCCTCCAGGAGCTGCCTGCATACTCTAGCCACATGAGGGTGGGCATTGTCGTGGATCAGGAGGTACCCAGGTCCCACTGCACCGGCGTATGTTCTAACAATGGGTCCAAGAATTTCATCCCGACACCTAATAGCAGTCAGGGTGCCATGATCTAACCTGTAGAGGTCTGTGCGTCCTTCCAGGGATATGCCTCCCCAGACTATCACTGACCCACCACCAAACCGGTCATTCTGAATGATGTTGCAGGCAGCATAATGTTCTCCATGGCATCTCCAGACCCTTTGACGTCTGTCACATGTGCTCAGGTTGAACTTGCTCTCATCGGTGAAGAGCACAAGGTGCCAGTGGCATAGTTGCCAATTCTGGTTGTCTAAGGGAAATGCCAATCAAGCTCTGAATGTTTCTGAATGTTTGGTCAGAAACATTAACACCAGTGGCCTGCTGGAGGTAATTTTGTAGGGCTCTGGCAGTGCTCATCCTGTTCCTCCTTGAACAAAGGAACAGATACCGATCCTGCTGAGGGTTTAAGGACATTCCACGACCCTGTCCAGCTCTCCTGGAGTAACTACCTGTCTCCTGGTATCTCCTCCATGCTCTTGAGACTGTGCTGGGAGACACATCAAACCTTCTTGCAACGGTACATATTGATGCGCCATCCAGGAGGAGTTGGACTACTTGTGCAACCTCTGTAGCGTCCAGGTAGCGCACCATGCTATCAACAGAGATGTTGATCCAAGCCAAATGAAAAACTACAGCAGTAGAAAGTCAGTCAGTAAAAAATCAGCCAAAAGAGATGAGGAGTCAGTGGCCTCAACCTGGAAAACTAATCCCGTTTTGGGGTCTGTCTCATTGTTGCCCCTCTGATGCACCTGTTGTTGATTTCATTAACAACAAAGCATCTGTAACTGATTAACAACCCCCTCTGCTACTTAACTGACCACATCAATTTCCCATAAGTTTGACAGATTTGTTACTATACTCTGATTAAAAAGTGTTCCTCTAATTTTTTCGAGCAGTGTGTATATAATGCTGTATATACCCACACATACTACTCTAGCCTTCTAGGCAAAGGGGTGCCCAAAGCGGATCCTGGGGACCACTTGCAGCATGCATGTTTATTTTTATTGGCCTGCAGTCCTTTCTAAGAATGTTATTTAAAAAAAACAAAAACTTTAAAAATAAGCACAAACAAGTGAAAATTATAAGACGATTACAAATATTTTATAAATAAATCTAATGAGGAAATGTAATTTTAGAGATAAGAACAATGCTGTAATTTTATGAGGAAAAATAATGTCATGATACTGGCCTAAATTTTGACTATTTAAGAAGAAAGTCGAAATTTTGGGTAATAAACAAAACAGCAAATAAAGTTCAGAGTTTTAGATGAATTGGTTGCAGAAAAAAATGTTGTGAGAATAAAATCAAATTATAATGGCAATAAAGTCATAATTTTGATGAGTAAATTTACGAGAGGAAAGTTGATACCCTGCCCTGCGATTGACTGGCGACCAGTCCAGGGTGTACCCCGCCTCTCGCCCAAAGTCTGCTGGGATAGGCTCCAGCAACCCCGCCCCCATAATGAGGATAAGTAGTATAGAAAATGAATGAATGAATAAAGTTGATATACTTAGAAAATTAAAAAAAAAAACATCAGAAAGGAAAGAACAGCCCTAATTTGTTAAAGAATAAAATCAAAATATTAAGACAAAAACGCTGTAATTTAATGAGGAAAAAAGTTTCAATTTTACAAGAATAAACTTGTAATACTATGCAATTTAGTAACAAACAGTTAACATTTTCAAGAAAAAAAAAAATCTGTTCATGGATCATCTTACATTATCATTCATTAGTTGTGAGAATCTTAAGGTTTATTTTTCAGGTTAGTTGACATAACCATTTTTATATCAATTATCTTGAAATATTGAACATAATTACTGTAAAAGGTTAATTCACTTTATAGTAATTTTCGGTGAAAGTGTTGTATTTTTCATGGTCAGACTTTGATGAGCACTAATAAATAGCTAATCAGCCTACATAGACTGTAGTTCAGAAATATTTAACATAGTGGATTGGTTAATGAATTTTATAATAATTCCAGGTCCAAAGGTCCAAATTTTGCATAGTTACATTTTGAGAAGTTTCCCATGAGTGCTGATAAATAGATAAGTAGCCATCCTGCAGGTCTTTTATTTCAATCTGATGGTTTTTTTTCTGTTTTAATGGGTTGAATTTAAGCGTCACGTTTGATGTCCAGTCACAATGGCAATGGTTTAAATCTGCATATTAATTTATAAATGACCTAATTAAATGGGGAAATGTTAACAACAACAATAAAGCAGTATCCGAAGTAAAAAATAGATAGACCTAACAATAAAGCCTAATTTGCAGGGGAATTGCCAGGTTTTCACTGCTGCAATAAAAGGATCTTCAGGATGAAACCGTTAACGCACAAAACAAGAATTAAGCTCACTTATTTGTTCATATGACGTGTGCTGTTTCCATTCTGCTTTCTGCTCCTTCTTTGCACTAAGTAATTGAGAGTGTTGGACGGCAATTGTTTTTCATGTTTATTCACGTACCCCAATTACAATTACCCCTCTTTTGGAACATATGCCTTAAAGGAAAAGTGCACTTTTTGGACCCTCCTATGAATGGTGAGCTCATGGGACTGGGCGCCCATGTTACCTTTTCGGGCTGTGCCCAACAGTGCCCCATGGGTGCAGGCCCAGCCACCAAATGCTAGCCATTCTGCCCCACCTCCAGGCCTGGTTCCAGAGGGAGGCCCCAGTGACCCGCGTCTGGGCAAACAAAGTCCATTGTTCTTAGTCATCTTCAGGGTCTTTTGAGTCTCTGCACCGGTCTGTCTTGGTGAAGAGGGAGTTGAGCCAAAAGGCAAAGGTCTCAATTTACTGGTCGATCTACGTTCCTTCCCTCACCTATGGTCATGAGCTTTGGGTAGTGACCAAAAGAACAAGATGGTGTATACAAGCGGTCAAAACAAGTTTTCTCCGCTGGGTGGCTAGGCACGTTCCACCGGTAGGAGACCTAGGGGAAGACCCGGGACACGTTGGAGAGACCATGTCTCTCAGCTGGCCTGGGAACGCCTCGGGATCCGCCGGGTGGAGCTGGACGAAGTGGCCGAGGAGAGGGAAGTCTGAGCTTCCCTGCTTAGGTTGCTGCCCTCGCAACCCAACCTTGGATAAGCAGAAGAAAATGGATGCAAAAATGTATATTAACCAAGCTACAGCCATATTGTTATTGTAGCAGCTGACAGGAAGAACTAGGTTTATCTGGCGGAGTAACACGACATCTCACTAGTCTCAGCATCATAATGCCTCAAGCCACTGCAGAGAGGCTACTGCAGCTGGTTGTGCTGTGTGAGTTTTGAAAGGTTAACGCCGGGTTATAAATCATGCCTTGCATGTCTTTTGTACAAGTTTGCAGCGATGAGATGAAAAGTTGGTCTAACTAAATAACCACAAGTCATACTGAAGGGTAGATACTACTGAGGACTGGCTCTCAACTTCACTACGAAACCTCAACAAGATGCTAGGTTGCTGTCGGTGTTTTGTTTTTTTTACCAGAGGAATAGGTTGTCCTTTTAAGCTCTACGGGGAGCACAATCCCGTGCTGAAAGACGGCCATCCCGATGAGAGCAAAGGTTGTAAAGTGACTGTTTTCATTATACTGTTATCCATGACTGTTTAGCACTTGCGCTAGGCATCTTATCGGAAAACCTGCAGCTCATTCTGCACAGTTTCAAGCTTAAAAAACCCCAGAAGGTTATCTGGGTTGTCCAAAAGTAGTCATTAGCACAGACGCGCTGTTTGCATGCTGCTGTTGTTGACCTAAGTAGCGTTAGTTCCTATCAGCTATGTGGAATCAATGTGCATAGGAAAGAAGTTCTGGTAAGGTTTAAAATGATCAAAATAAGGCCAAATACTATTACATGATGTTACATGATGAATTGGCCTGTTAATGCATGATCACAGCATGTATAAAAAAACATAAAAACGTAAACAAAACTTTTTTTAGATGTCTTTCTTGTTGAAAGAGGTGTGTTCCATGACATCCATTGTTACTTCACTCGTACTAACTTGTATTCTGTCTTTAGAACGCACAGAAAAGGGAAATAAATATGCGTTCATGTGTCACCTTTTGGATTGTGGATGATGGGCAACATTTCCAAACAAGTCCCGTTTTTTCCTTTAAAGGACCCAGATCCAGAGCCCAGAAGGAAAGAGTGAGTCACAAACAAAGCGCAGCCGTCAGTCTTGACCTCTCACTCTATTTCCTTTTTATTAAGTGTGCTGTCTAGACAAGTCAAAAACATCACTGTTGTTGTTTCCTCTGCAGCTGAGAGCTTCAACAGCACTTAAAAAACCTGCTGCTCAGCCACACAGCACATTATACTGTACATATATAATAGCTATAATAGGTAGATATGATATCCTTTAAATATTACCTCATTCAGTCCCAGCGAGACAACCCCTTTGGTTCCGGCCATTTTAGACAATTCTGACTGATCTTTCAGGCACATAGAATATTGTGTTCTGTCGCTATATAAATATGGAACATACCAAAAGAAATATTAGACTCATGTGTTTCTACCTGTTTCCATTCTTTGGTAGTCAGCAGTAGAACATCGGTAAGGTTCAGGAAAATAACAGTTTCTGACTAAAAAAAGGGAGAAAACGTTTTTTTGTGAATTTAAAGCTTTAAACTTTCACTTCAACTTTCAACTGACACATATTTTTACTTTTGTGACAGCTCAAATATCTAAACAACTATACCACAAAGTAAATGTTGTTTTACATAAAAATGTCAGTGAATTTACACATACGACATCAAGAACTATTTACAATTTTCACATTTCGACACTGAATTGTGTGTGCACGCGGGTGTCCAGGTGTGGCGAATGTGTGCGTGCGATAAAATTTCCCCAAAATGCGTAACCTTCTGCACGCTATACTCCTCCACGAGCTCCCAAAACCTCCTTCCTGTCGTGTGTTTTTTCCTGCTACATGACCTCTACCGAGCTCTTATCAAATGTAGTTCTGCCACCTAGTGGCCGTTCTTATGGCTTATAATCAGTGGGGATTTGCGTCATCACCTCTTTCAGCCTTTTGCGCAAAAACACTAAAAAAACGTTATTGTTTAAAATACAATTTTCACATTTTATATGATTATATCCTGTGTCCTTCTGTTGTTGTATATTAGATTGACTGTATTGTGAATTACCCCGCTACCTTAATAAGCTTCGGTGTTTGAAATAATACATATATTTCTTAAATGAATTATTCATTTATGTCAATTAACATTTTAAGATAATATATCAGACGTGTTTACGCGTTGATATGAAATACACAACTTTTTAAAATGTAAAAGGGTGGAGTTGGATCGGTATTAGATCTGTATCGTTGACATCAGCCTGAATTAAACACGGGATCGGAAATGGAATCCGTTGTACACACATCACTACTTACAAGTGGTTAATAAGCTATCAAAATCTATTTTGGTTTTTCTTGTTTGATAGTTAAAGGCCATTTTAAAATGATTGATATTATTTTTATGACCTACGATATACCTACATTTGATTTTGGTTTCACCTGTAGACCTTGACATGACGTGTACTTTATACACACAGAATAATTTGATCCTCTCTGTTTTTTTCTCATCTAATTTCCAATACTTATTTGTTTTTTACAACGTCTTTTTAGGGCCACATTAAAAAAAGTAAGATTTCGAGTGTAAAAGTCATAATATTATGAGAAAAAATTCAGAAATTTACGAGATTTAATTTACGAGTCGTAATTTTACAAAAAAAAGTCTTAACAATCTTTTCTCATAAATATAAAACTTTATTGTTGTAAATTTACGATGTAATTCTCGAAAGGTTGATGATTTTAAGGCTTCGTTTAACAGGCATTGCCCGAGACAGCTATAAACACAGGGGGCTTGTGTGACTCTTGACCTGGGTCAGAGGTTAAATTACGACTTTTATTCACGTAAAATTACGATTTTTAAACTCGAAACCTTAAGTCTTTTGTCCCTAAAACGCCATCGTAGTTTTTCGGTTTTTAGTTTTTGTTGACCAGACCTAGCACATGTAGAAGTGAGTGAAATGCGACTAAAACAAGAATCCTTTCTGGGCAAAAGGCTGCAAATAAAATGTCTGCCAAAAACAACGCTGCTGGATAGTTAACTCGCTAGCTGGCTAGCTGAAGGTAGTATAACTTTCTCCTCCTCTTGTTGTTCCTTTCTGCCTATCAAAGAAACGCAAACACACATCTCTAATTTCTTCCGCTGGCTGTGCTCCAACCCAAACATTTATTCAATCTTTTCATTAATTTGCTTTCCTAGTAACTGCAGAGACAACAATCCCTCCCCCAGATGACACGGCCGTAGCCTGGAGATATTTCTTGCCTAATATGATAAGAAAACACACTCCAGACATTGTAAGATAGCGATCACTAGAAAGGGTGATTCAAATGTACAATAAACAGGAAGCCTGTTCCCAAAATGTTCACCAGAGGCTCTTATTTGAACATTTTTGGCCGTCGTAGTCGCCAGACGGCAGATTTGAGGGGAAACAATGCTCGGTGTCAAACGTGACCGTTAAATCATGAATCACGCTTGGCTCTGTGGGAAAACACAAAGACTAACACTCTATTTTAGTCTGAGCCAACTGACCAACTTGACGTTTAGCCCTCTGCTGCCCCCTTTGCTGTAACGTGGTATTACAGCGAAGCCACAGTAAATTCTCAAATCCCACACGTACTGTACATCTTGGAGGTACAGTTGATCATTAGAATAAATATAATAAAGTTAAATTGGCACCCAAATGTCAATCTTACAGGCAACCTGAATAAGCATCACATATTTGCTTATTCTCCCCACAATTTCAGCATTATTTCCGTGTGGACCCAAAATGTGACATCCTCATGTGATTTGCATCCTCCCACTCCAAAGCCCACTGTTCCCACCCCCTCATCACAGTGGATATCTGTGAGGGTCCTGCATAGAGATGGAACTCCTGCACTGCACGTCTTTTAAGTAATTGTAACTTTTACTGTATCACACATTTAAGGTAGGTTTGGAATTTTCTCCCTTCCGCATTCAGTGTGTTCACATTTTTTTGTACATATTTTGCATTTGTCCCCGTTAACTGCTTGGGTTTTCACTTTCTTTGAGGTTTACTGCATTTTATTTAGTGACTTTTATAAACTTTTTTAAATTTGCAGTGCTGCTCGTGTCTTACATGTATTGATTTGTAGTTTATAGTTTCCTTGCTGGTGGAATCCATGGTGATTTTGGCGACATCTTCTGGCCAAATGGTGTAAAACAGTGTTATGAACATTATGTTTTTTCTAGGGCTGTCAAATGATTACTCATTGTATTCAAATTAATCACAGTTTTCAAATGAATTAATCACGACTAATAACCATTTGCCATTGTGTGTGAAATATTGTTATATTTTATGAGGAAAAGGTGAAAAATGGCAGGACACGATTATATATATTATAACCGGTCCAAAGTTTAAATCAAGCTAAAAGAGACCACACTAGTCACAAACACTAGTCTCTTTAAAAATAGAACAACCAAATTTTAACCGTGTTATTATCAGCCCTGACGGGGGGGTCAAAATCACAACGTAATAAAGGCCGAATTTGCATTTTTAAGTGTAGATGTATTTTCCGGCATTTTGTGCATTGAGCACACCTTGCTGTAGGGCCAATGAGGTAGCGCTGTTCCGAGGCCGAACGGACAAGAGAGGTGTTTGTAAGTTGGAGATAAAATCTATGATGCTGGAATTGCACTGTCGCTGATGTGTTTAGGTCCGAATAAAGTTATGAAAGAGCGTCAGTTTAGTTTAGTTGATTATTTCTGTAACAGGGACGACGCGCAAACACTTTGATCTGTACATCACGAAGAGATGTTTTATAGCTAGAAAGCTACTTTCCATCTGCAGTGTGACTGTGTGGGGACTCTATCGTATCTTGGTCTACCCGCATAACAGAGAGATGTGGATCGACGAGATTCGCATGCTAACATTTTTAACGTAATAATTAAATAAATTAGTTACCGCTGGTTTTGACAGTCCTAGTTTCTTCTCATCCTATTATTTTAGAGCCATGCTGCATTCCTGAAATCTGGAAAGTCGGAATGTTCAGACTGTCGGAATGTTTGGGAAAGTGCACTAATACACTACTGGATTTTTATTTATCTATCTATTTTTATCTACCTACTAAATAGCTCAGTGTGTAATGTGGTGTGCACATCACTTTATCTGCATTGTTATTCCATAAAATGCAATCAATGACTGATGCTATCAAAACAGATGTTTATTTCCTATACCCTTGTCCCATTACCTTATTTATCATTTATTTTCTCTTTTTTCCCAGTCATGGGTCTCCTGGAACTTCTTTGTCTCCTGCTTTGTGTGGCGTCCAATCATGCAATCAGCAAATTGCACAAATGGACCAAGCAGAAACTTCCGGTGCTAATGGACCAACACATTGAATTGGTCACCAAAACCTTGATCAGAAGCCCAACGCTTGATGGGGAAGGAAGCCCCATGGAGACACTCTGCGGGATCGAGTGCCAAAGAAGCCTACCGGACTTAACTCAGAACGAGCAAGAGAGGATTCTGGGCTACGAAAGCATGTACGACAACGGCACGTGTACGCGCACCGACGTGATGCTGCAGGGTTTGGGTGCAACAAGACCCCCTGATAACGTCCCAACTCGGCAGAAGCGGCAGGTTTACGGCGCAGATGGACGCTTTGTAATAACGGACTCGCAGTTCATCACCAGGTACCCCTTCGCCACCGCCGTGCGCCTGTCCACGGGCTGCTCAGGCGTCCTGGTCTCCCCGAAACATGTGCTGACGGCGGCTCACTGCATACACGACGGCAGCCGCTATTTGGGGAATGTGCAACGGCTAAAAGTGGGGGTGCTACAGCTCAGAAATAAAAGAACGGGTAGGAATAGGAGGAGGAGGCGACAGAGGGAGGCTAGGAAAGGGAACAGGAGAAAAATGGAGGATGAAGAGAAGCTGAGTAGCATTGATGAAGATCCAGCGGGAGGGCAACAAGGAGGCAAAGCAAAAGGAGAGCAAAGAAGCGTAAGAGTCAGTCACCTGAGGAGGAAGCCCGTCTTTCGTTGGACACGAGTCAAACAAACACGCATCCCTCAAGGATGGATGCACTCTAAGAACTCCACTGCTTCCTGGGCCGCTGACTACGACTACACTCTCCTCGAGCTCAAACGACCCGTCAAACAGAAGTACATGGAGATTGGCGTGGCACCCCCCACCATCCTTCCCTCACGGATCCACTTTTCAGGCTTTGACGATGACAAAAGCCTGCTGACCGCCCTGGGGGGTGAGAAGGTGGTCTACCGATTTTGCTCTGTGGCCAAGGAGTCGAACGATTTGATGTACCAGCACTGCGACGCTCGGTCAGGAGCCACGGGAGCGGGTGTTTACGTTCGTTTGAGACAAGAAGGCAGGAAAGGGAAATGGCAGCGTAGAGTGATTGGGGTGTTCTCTGGCCACCAGTGGGTGAAGGTGGGGGATGGCGAGCAAAGGGACTTTAATGTGGCAGTCAGGATCACTTCTCCCAAATATGCACAGATCTGCCACTGGATCCATGGAGATCCGAATCACTGCAAAGATGTGTGAAGAACAGTTCTTGGGGGGCTTACTGTAAAATCTTTGTCCAATTTTGGGGTAAAATTGTGGGCCACTAAGGCTGCTCATCATTTACTTTGCTTTCTGCGATTTGAATCATTTTTTAAGACCCTTGGTATAGAATGCAAGTTAACAAAGTGGTGATCTGAACGAGTGACGCACTTTCTTGTATTGGCCCAGTCAGGCATCGTAGGTTTAAGTCTAACGGTGGAATCAAAAGAATGGCCATTTTGGACCGCTCATTCTCCATTCATCCATCCATTCATTTTTTATGCCGCTTGTCCTCATTAGGGTTGCAGGTTATGTTGGAGCCTATCCCGGCTGACTTCGGGCGAGAAGCGAAGTACACCCTGGACTGGTCCGCAGTCAATCGCAGCGCTCATTCGACAAATCGGTCAGAATTCTGGTCTACCCTGATTGTGATCTTGGACAAATGTCGCTAAATTATGACTAGATTTCCTGATTTCTTTGCGTTTTGGCACTGATGAATGCCTGTCGTTTTACAATTTTCCTTCCACATTAGCATTCTGAGTCCCAAAACCTATTTTGAGAGAGAAGCCCGACTTCAATTCGAATGTAGCAAATTGCACCCATGTAAAAGCATCCTGAGACTACTGAATGAAGGAACAGTTTACTTTCTCTAGTTTCAATCACTTTGCTTTGAACACCTTGGGAACGAGTGACTCGCTTTTACGTATCGGTCCAGTCAGGCATTGTAGGTTTAAGTCTAACGGCGGAAACAAAGAACTGTTGACTATTGTTGACCCGATTTCCCGATCTACTTTTTCTCGCTTTTAAATATATACAGTATATGTAATAAGTATGTACCCTAATACGGTGAGGCTTTGGACACTAGTCTAGTCACGGTCTCCTGAAAAAGTCACTCTAAGGGTCAGCATAATACAACATGTTGTTGGTCAGAAGAGTTAACTAGTGCTGATGTTCCATCAATCAGCAGACAAGACTGAATGGAGATAAGTGAGGAGGCGTTAGGGTGTTTTGTGTCAGTGTATTTGTATTTTATTGCATCTCATATGGGTGGTTGGGTGGGGTGTGGGGTTCTGAGGTTGCATGCAGGTTGGAATGGTACGAGAGAGGAAGGAAGCAGGGTGGCCATCCTCGGAAAAACTACACAGCCGTCACTGAGCAAACATCTATCCGCGTTCTCTTTGTATGTAAATGTCATTGTCGCCTTTATTTTTCTTTTCAACACTTAAAATGCCACAAGGGTATTAAGATACACTCACTTGTTTGGAAAGAAACAACACAGAAGAACATCCAGCGTATGTGTACTGTATAAGTATCCAGTGCTTTACAGTGAGTCTTCCCAGTGTACCCCACGGCGTCCAATCACATGCACCGATGCTAGCATGTCTCCTTGAGCCTGCTTGGGAAACAAACGGAGGTGGGAGCTGTCGCTATGCCCTCCAACACCAACAGAGGGCCCCTCTAAGCAATGTTTTTCTTCAATAGGTGTGTGATTTTTTTTCCCAAAAACATGACCACCCTCCCCCTACCCCCCATATGTAACAAAAATATATGGTATTTTTATCATCAAATTAAATAAAATATGTCAAATCTATCATGGAAATGATCTTGAATGCTTATGTCAATTTGAGCGCTAAGAAAAAGAGAGTGAACACAGCGAATAACTTTGTGGTTTTTCTTCCCAATTAGGAGGATGGAGGGCTAAGCGACATACTGGAGGTACAACCATAACACAAACATTGCTCATTATTAGTTGGGACAACGAGGATAGCTCAGTATTAGTTGGGACCAGGAAGTTGGGGGGGGTTGCCCAGTGAAGTTACACACACCGAAACACAGTAACAACACAATCCTGGTCTGCCAGATGCACAAACAAACCACCGCACCATTCCAAGTCCAGAATGAATCTAAATACACATTCTTTTTTTCTCTGTTTTTCTTCCCTCATAGTAGATATGAAGTAAAATTTAACACTGATTTACACACACACACACGCGCACACATACGCTTTTCTGTATCTAGGGTTCACATTCACAGTTGTGCTACAACAGTACATCATGAAGGGCAGGGGGAGCTTCTGAGGGGTTGCAGCCTCTAGAAGGGGGTGGGTTGGGACCAGGGGTGGCAGGGGGTGCCGGGCTGGTGGTCAAGGTGGCAGGGGGAGGCGGCAGTGGGGAAGTGCAGACATCCACAGAGCTCCAGACACGATAATGATCCAACCTGCAACGGCAGCGAGACATTCACATTAATAAACAGCGTCTCTCTACCAGCCGATTCTGAATGGACGATACAAGACGACCCCTTACTTTCAATACCACCCCCTCAAAGGTGCAAGGTGCATTGTTTTTTTTTTACTGGTTTATTTGACAGGGACAGTGTACATTAATAGCATTGCTGCAAATGCACCAGAATTAGCCAAAAGGCTATAAATATTAGAACACACACTTTCCGATGTGCCCTGGGCTGGCTGAGTGAAAAGTAAATAAAAAAAGTAAATGTGAGATAAGAAAGTCAAAATTATGAGATAAACAATTGGAATTACAAAATAAATTGAAATTATGAGATAAGAATGTCCTAATTATTTGATAAAATGTCAGAATTATGAGATCGTTACTAATTATGAGATAGGGAAATTATAACTATGAAATAAAAAGTAAATGTCACAATTATGAGAAAGGAATGTCTGATATGTTTTTTTCCATCATGACAGAGCATTTGGTACGTCCTTCCTATGAAAGTAAATGTTTATTTTTCGAGTGAGCCCAGGGCTAATTACGCCAGGCCATTGATTTGCTCACCCGCACAGTACAGGTAATCTTGCCTCAATAGAATGTTTGTAAAATTCTGTATCATTATTTTGAATATTATGTGATTTATGGGTACAAACGCGTGTCATGCACCCCTAGTCAATATGGTACGTGAAGTTATAAGTGCCATGTTTACCTTGATGGTTTTTGTCGGGCCTACATGAAGTCCTTGATGTTGAGGTCATCCAGTGCGTTCCTGGGTGGAGGAGGCTTTCTGGGGCTCTGGGCCACTCCAGGAGACATCTGAACACACACACACGTCCGCTCACCGTCAGAGCAAAAGCCATCAGCTGAAGCAAACTGAGTGACATGCATACAAATGTATGAGTCTTTATACAAGAGTGGGTTACCGGGCTGCCCGGGGTGGCACCGGTGGCAGGGAAGCCCGGCCTAACCATACTAGGCATCATGGGAGCTCCAACACCCGGTGCCCCAGGCTTTCACAGAGACAGACACAAAGCAAAGGAGACACTAAGACACACGCTCTGACATTGGAAGTGTGTTATAAGGAGGGTGGGGGGGTGACACCTAATAAAGGGAAGTCCTTCACTTTGCACTAATGCCCGCATTGTTTACAGGGACATTACTGGACTGGACTGGGTGGTCTTACCATGCTGTAGCCTGGGTGGCTCCCCATAAATGGAGGAACACCCATGGGTGCTGGCTAAAAGTGTAGAGGGGAGGAAGAGGAGGCGGAGTTGGGGTCACTAACATGGAAGACAAACAATGCAAGACAATGCACGGCAAACAAAAACACACAACATGAAACACAAACACACAAAAAAATCACTTGAAAAGTCAACATCAGCGCTTCGTACATTTGCACTAGCATTCGCTTGCTAGCATGCATATTGGGGGTTGTGCACATGCACAAAGATTTAATAAAAGTTAATTTAATTGAAGATTTTATAGCAGGCAGCCTTTAGGTGACGAGGTTCATGGAAGCCCCTTTCCACCTCTGAAAAACAAAATACATCCCAACGCTAAGTCATAATTAGCAGTTAAAAGTACAAATGATCAAAACAAAACAAACTGCACGTGCGGCACATGCGCAGTTTGAATCTCATAATTTTGATTTTTTATCTCATAATTATGACCTCATTTTGACTTTTTATAATTACAACTTATCTCATAATTATGACGTTTTAACTCATAACTATAACTTTTTATCTCCTAATTTTGAGTTTTTATCTCATGATTGACTTATTTCAATTTGACATTTTATGTCATAATCAAGACTTTCATGTGTCATATATATGACTTTTTAATGTCATTAATACAACTTTCTTATAATTATGACTTTTTAATTCATAATTGTGTTTTTTTATCATAGAATTAAGACTTTTTATCTCATTTTTACTTTTTATGTCATAATTAAAACTTTCTCATCTCATATTTATGACTTTTTAAGTCATAATGATTTTAAACCAATAATTATGACTTCTCATTTTAATTATGTACAATTATACAATACAATTATACAATTATGTATTCCCATTTCAACTTTTTGTCTCATATTTATGACTTTTTGATGTCCTCAATATAACTTTTAATCTCACAATTTATTAATTATGACTTACTTTTGGGATATTTTCTGTCAGTGGTGGAAATGGGCTTCCATAAGCTGAACACAAAATGTGTTTTAAAAAAATAAAACAAAAGTTGGGGTTGGAGTTTAGCTGAACTGCAGACAAGCAACAGCTTCCATGGTTGGTCATTTCATCACTCCAGCATATTTTCCAGAAATGATATGATGATAGCAAAAGTTATATTTTAGATATCCCTACGTTGTGTCCCTGGAGAAAATGTTATTGTTTTCTTTAATTGTTTGTTGTTACTTTTGAGAGAAAAGGTGCTCAAGCAGTGGCTTTTGAAGTTCATGAAGGAAACACATTTTGTGCCACACATCCTAAAATAAAGGCCGCAGTTCTACCAACTCCATCAGTCAACTAAGTTTGATCATTTCTGGTTTTTTTCAGCAAGTAATATTAATAAGTGTGTTTAGAAGGCGGTAAACAGGTTTTCTATCTCTAAAATTTCTTATTTTCTATACTATATTTGGTAATAGGAGCACCAAGGTGACTATAGGGGTGTTTCTTGAAGACTCTAATAATTTAAAAAATATATATTTAGAAGGCCGTAAACAGTTTTTTTATGCTTAATGTGTCTTTTTTTAAATTATCTCTACTATATTGGGTAATAGGAGTGACTATAGGAATGTGACTATAGGGGTGTTATTTCCTGTCTAGAATGCTCTATGTTAAAAAAATGTATTTAGAAGATTGTAAACAGGTTTTCTATGCCACAAGTACAATAATATTCCATGTATTAAAATGGAATCCTATTTGACAAAAATGGACTTCTAGGGTGGGGTGTGGAAGCAATGAGCGCCATAAAGGAGGAGGGATTACTGTAATCTTGTCTGCTTTCTGGCTGCCTTTTCAAACACAAGTGGACCCTGCCACCTGGAGGGCCAGATGAAGGCAACGGCGTCTCCGCCTTGCCTGGCACGGCCATGCGGCTCCACTCCATGCTAATAAAGACACACAACATTTACCATGGGGGCACCCCAACTGGGGGGAGCTACCTGAGCGGCCGCTGGGGTTCCCATCGTGAGATCTGACATGGACAGAAAGAGAAAGGTAGAGTGCTGCAATATTACTGTCTTCTTTTTCAGTAAGTCAACATTTCCTCAAATACTGAACAGAGTGGACCCTCGGAAGTCTAACACAACCCTTTCCAGGATGCTTTCACTTTTTATTTTTTCTTGTTGGAATTCAGAGTCTGCTACATAGTCTTTTAAAATGAGAATGCTGTTGGTGGGACTACTTACTACTTGCCATGTTAGCCATGGATGTGTCAACATCACCTGCCTGTGGGGTCAGGGTGGGCTTCATGACATCTCCTAGCCCATCAAATGCTACAAGGAAGGAGGGAACACAAGGAAAGCAGGAGGGGGGATAGAATGACAGAGAAAGGGAGAGGAAGTAGTTTAGCTACAGTAGCCACGTCTGTCAGCAAACAACTTGGAATCACCATGACACCCAGTAGCAGTCACTATGACGACAGAGGGAGGAGAGGAAATGAGCTACATGACTAGGATTTAGGCTGAGAGTAGAGTGGAAATAGCACATCTCAGACGGCAGACTGCATTATTTATCTCATTGTACTTACTTGCTTTCTACTAAGAAATCCATGCAGAAAAGTTGTGAATCATAAAAATATACTAAAATTCATTTTCTATACCGCTTATCCTCATTAAGGTCGCGGGGATGCTGGAGCCTATCCCAGCAGAATTTTGGGCGAGAGGCGGAGTAAACCCTGGACTGCTCGCCAGTCAATCGCAGGGCACATATAGACAAACAAACATTCACACTCACATTCATACCTATGGACAATTAACCTAACATGCATGTTTTTGGAATGTGGGAGGAAACCGGAGTACCCGGAGAAAACCCACGCACGCACGGGGAGAACATGCAAACGCCACACATAGATGCCCAACAGAGATTTGAACCCAGGTCTTCCAGATCTCCTGACTGTGTGGCCAATGTGCTAACCACTCAGCCACTGTGCGGCCCTATATACTCAAATATAAATTCATTTTATATATCATAGTGTAGATTTGATTTATTTAGCCTTAAACAAGTATAAAAAGTATAAAATAGATTATATTTCATTATGCTTTTTTGTGCACTTAATCTCTTTTTTTAAACTAGATTTTGAAAAGGCAAAATTTGTATATATTTATATTTAAATACACTTAAATGGATTCAAAAACAATTGAAATATTTGTATACATTCTATTTATTTGTACATTTTAAATAATGTTTTTAAAATTGAAAACATCATTTCATGACGTTTGAATACAAAATATAAATGCATTATTTTAATTATTTGTTCAGTTTTGTTCTACTTTTGTATATTGGTATAAAGCAAAATATAACAAAATGATACTGTAATACAGAAAGGAATTTTTAGAATTTCTACATTTTATTGTATATTTTTTAATCATATTTGTAGAATTTATAGCAACATGTAATATAAATATAATATATAAATATATATTATATATAACATAACATATATAAACATAATTTTACTGTGACACATAAAGGAATTATATTGTATTGCACATTTTTTTAGTTGTTTTTTTAATTTAGTTTTATTATTTGTAGAATTTATGGCAAAATATTATTTTTGATATTTTTGGAAATGAAGGGATCAGACAAGCATTTTCAAGTTTCAGTCTTTGCATTGCTGTCATGTGATCAAGTGACGTGGGTTATATGCTGTAGTGCTTTATGGTAAAGGAAGGTAGAACTGCAGTGATGGCGTCGCGGGGGCGGAGGCCTCTCTTAAAGAAGCACCGCACTGCACCGACTGCCAGACACCATGAGCAAGCGTTGTAAGGAGCGCGCAAACTCACCGGGTCAAACGGCGGGAAGCAAGCAATGAGTCAGGCCGAGTGGCAGATGTGAATAAAGAGAGAGAGAGCAGGGAAAATAAGAGAGGAAGATAGAAAGCGTAAAATAAATAAAGCGCGTCAATGGCAAGAATATGAGAGTAGAAGAAGGGTTAAGCCTCAAAGCGGAAACACTGCACATTGTCAGTTATATCATCATTATCGCAATATGATGCAGAGTGGCGGCACGGGCTGTTTGAGTTACCACGGTTGCCAGGGACAGGGGGGGGGGATATTCCCTCAAGACTCACAAGCACGATAGCCGCATACAAATGAGATGATGCTCAAAAAATGATTGGGATTTGCACAAAAAAGTGAATGCCCTAATAGGCCTGTCACTATAACACATTTTGCTCATAAACAGTAATTGTCCTGCAAACTATTGCCGATAAACGATGTTGTCAACATTATTTTTTAGACCATTTTTTCATGAATTTAGTGATGATAGACAGTATGTCATAATAATGCCTATACTTCTTGACGTGGCTGCAAACATTGTGTAACAGGGCAATGCACAGGGCATTTTCTGCCAAGGGGTCTCCCGCAGATACTACCGCGTATGCCTGTTGCTATTTCCATGTTTTTTTCATTTCCACCACCCCATAGACATATAATGAATGAATGAATTGTGGGAGGGAATACAGTGTTTTTCACAATGTTGGCAAATTATGCTCTCCAAACAATGACATAATAGCCAAACCATGCGGTCTATGGACGAAATACTATCAAAGGTAATTGTTAAGTCTTACCTGTGAAAGGTTATTTTCTGGGATTTGGTTTGGGCAGTAAAACAAGTGGTACACTTCCATGGAGCCCATGAATGAGACTCTTCTCCGCTCCGACTTGCTACAGCCAATATGGCGGCGATGTTGACGTACTGCTCAGCGATGGATACGGCGTCTATGTGTTTAATTCTATGTGATAACCCACGGGGGTTCAAAGTCTATAAAGTTCTAAACTTTGCATAGGAACACCCCCACAAATGTTGCTCAGTTTGAAGTTACAGATGTGTGCCATCTCTTGGTGTAAAGTATTAACTACATGAGGCATCATATAACAGCAAATCAGCAATGTTGCAACATTGGCGTTTAAAGGGCTATACTGGTTTTCATTATAGGGAAAAAAACAATACCCATATTGGCTGATATTACTTTTTCATGCCAATAGCGGTAGGGCTGATATTACTGGACATTCCCCCAAAAAACTATTTTTTAGCAAAACGCACACACAAAAGTACAAATAATAAATCATTCCTTCTCTGTAAAGGAAATTGCTTGAATAAATAATAAACAATAAACATTGGCTTATTTAACAGAAACGTAGCAAACAACACTTTATGACTCTGCATCATTTTTTGCTGTTTTGTTTACTTTGCCCACCAAATGCCTAATTAAGCGTTGGCTGTCGGGACAAACGCTCCGATACACCCCAAGCGGCATTTTTTTCCCAGTTGAAAAAAATGGACAGGAAGGTTGTGTTTGACGCGTGCATTTAAGTTAGACATATTCCCCTTCTTCTTCATTCATACAGCATTTACATATGCTCACTTGCAGAGTGCATTACTTGGTAGCAGCCCAGCCTCTCCCCACTGGGACAAAGAGACTGAATGACTGACAGGAGTGTTCACTTGCTCCGTTCATTCCGCTACAGAACCAACGCAACGAGATGCACAGAGTGAACTCTCTTGTCATCCAGGCTATTTGGTAGAGAGAGGCGGAGGAAAACAAAGATGTCAGTACATGGAAGCCGACATAATGATCCGTTTTGTTTTTATTTGTTGTGTAATTGATTGATTATGGTGACAGGCCTATGCACTATAATTCATAACAAGTTGACAATTTTGCAGAATCTTCAGAGGAAGCCAGGTCAAAAAAATGTTTCCTACTAAAATGTAAGTGTCATGTGAAGTATCATATTAACCTACAAGCTAATACTTATGGTATAGTTATTATATTAGCTACATGCGGAGATGAAACAAAGGAGAGCACATGTTATTGTTTGCCCTTCCAGCATGCAGGGTCGGGGGTCAACATTGCAGAGGTTTTACCTGACATAAGTTCCGCTCCGGGGGCAGCAGCAGTGGAGGCAGGGGCAGCTGCAGGGGCATCTCCCACTCCGGCGGACTCTGTCGTGTCAATCGAACAACACGCGTAATCGTGGCAGGTCAGAGCCCGCAGAGACGCATCCATTGCAGCATTAAGGCAAAGAAGGGGGAAGCAATAGTCAGCCTGGGGCTTCACAGCACACTCCTAACACCAAAAAGAGCTTGCAGTTAGAAAGAACATGTTGCAAATTAACATGAACAGCACATACAGTATGCATATACTGTACATATATATGTCATAAATATGTTTATACTGTATTTATACAGTATGTATACATATACTGAATTGATACACAGTGGTGTGAAAGTGTTTACCCCCTCCTTATTTCTTATGTTATTATTATTATGTTTGTCACACTTAAATCTTTCAGATCATCCAACAAATGTAATATTAGTCAATGACAACACAACTGAACACAAAATGCAGTTTTTAATGAAACATTTTATTATTAAGGAAGGGAACAATACTAACCTACATGGCCCGGTGTGAAAAAGTGATTTTAGCCTAAAGCTAATAAGTGGTTGGGCCACCCTGAGCAGCAATCCTGAGCAGCAATAACTGCAATCAAGCGTTGGCCATAACTCGCAGTGAGTCGCTTACAGCACTGTGGAGGAATTTTGGCCCGCTCATCTTTGCAGAATTGTTGTCATTCAGCCACGTTTTTCACGTCATGCTACAGCATTTCAATAGGATTCAGGTCAGGACTTTGACTAGGCCACTCCAAAGTCATCATTTAGTTTTTCTTCAACTATTCAGAGATGGCCTTACTGGTGTGTTTTGGGTCATTGTCCTGCTGGAGAACCCAAGTTGGTTTCAGCTTGAGGTCACAAACAGATTCTCCTTCAGGATTTTTTGGTAGACAGCAAAATGGCAGATGCTTCTATTTTTCACAGCAGGCCTTTCATGGTCCTGAAGCAGCAAAATGGCCTCAGACCATTACACTACCACCACCATATTTTACTGTTGGTATGATGTTGTTTTTCTGAAATGAGGTGTTACTTTTACATCTTCCAAAAAGTTCAGTTTAGGTCTTGTCAGACCACAGATTATTTTCCCAAAGGTCTCGGGGATCATCAAGTTCAGCAGTGTTTTTGGACTAGGAACTCTGCCATGCAGGCTGTTTTTGCCCAGTATCTTTCTTATGGTGGAGTCATGAACACTGACCTTAACTGAAACAAGTGAGGCCTGCAGTTCTTTGGATGTTGTTATGGGGTCTTTTGGTGGGTCTCTTGGATGACTTGTCACTTGCTTTTGGGGTCATTTTGGTTGGTTTGATTTTTTTCCCCTTAATAATATATGTCTTTTAAAAACTGCATTTTGTGTTCAAATATGTTCAATTTGTCATTTCAATTTGTTTGATGATCTGAAACATTTAATTGTGACAAACACACACACACAAAAATATATAGATATAATAAACAGTACATACTGTGTGTGTATATATATATATATATATATATATATACATATACATATACATATATATATACATATACA
>QODF01000074.1:3272968-3300098 GCA_024372805.1 Oostethus manadensis
AGAGCAAAAACTGCAAACTGAAAAAATGTTGATATAATTAACAAAAAACACACGCAAAAAAAGTATATATATATATATATATATATACATATATACAGTACTACCCAGAAAATTAGAATATCCTAAAAAGGTTGTTGTGTTTCTGCAATTCAACTTAAAAGGTGAATTTGACATATTATTAAATTGAATAATATGCAAATCAATATATTTCAATTTTTTTTGGGGGGGGGGGATTTTGCTAATCAGGTCTTACAGTTTAAAAAAAAATCAAATTTTCTGAGATTGTGGGTTTGTAGTTTTTATAATCTGAAAATCTTCATCAGCAAAGTTACAACAAGGAACTGCTTGATGGCAATTTTCATGTAATGTCAATAAAAATTTGTTGGTTTCATCATTTATGTTAAACAAAATAGAACAACTTTTGCTAGATATTCTAATATTTCTGATAGTACTATATATGTTATATATATATATACAGCATATACTGTATACTGTATGTATACAACACAGAGTGCATATATTGTACGCATCATCACTATCAAGTGGACATCTTTCCAAGTCTTCCAAAAATTTGTTGACACACCCTGCTGTGATGCTTGCTACCCACCACAAAACAGGCTCATGATGTCTCCGCTGTCAGTTTTGTGTGGGGGTGCAGAGGAAAGAACGGGTGGGATTGCTGATGCGTTGAATAAATCCGCTGGTGAAGGGGTTAACATGGAGATGATGTTAAAATGGAACAATCTCAGTGCATGTAAGAGCAAACAAACAGCAGCCTCCGCTCTTGTCCTGTACGTGTCCTGCCTCAATTAAGCCTGGGTCACAACCGGACGAGCCTTTTTTAATCGAAGTGAGTGTGGCTGCACGGGCCTCGTACGATGCCCACACACATACGCCCCAAGTGAGTAAAACATACAAGAGCCTTACATGAAGCGCACCCAGCACGCACGCCGCACTCACTATCAAAAAGCTACCAATGGAGGGCGAGCAACGTGGGTGTCATGAGTAGACACGCTCTGAAACCCTACTTCCTCTAAGCCCAACAAATTTCCAAAAAAATGTGGTGCCCACACCGGCGCACGCCAGTGACGTGTGGTGGGGGTCAGCAAGTGAGGCAGAGCCTCACCGCTGCCCCCTGGTGGTCTTCCCTTTCCACTGCATGTGAATACTGAATAGTAAAAAAAAATACTTTTTTGTTGTTTGTTTAAATTGTTCCATTTAGATTGATTTTCTTTATTAATCCAATAATTGAATCCGTATACTAGCTGAATTTTTAAATTTCCCGTTCAAATGCATAGGAAGCACAGCTACAAGAGTCACGTTGAGTCATCGCTCTCTTGGTGCTTGAAGCGACCACACACACATCCATTCAGGCAGGCTGTGATTCATTGACATTGGTGTTTCCTCATTACATCGCCAATAATCGCCAATAACAATATTTCATGAAAGTGTGTTACATTTAAACACCATTACAAGTGCACAGTGGAGTCTGGTATGTACCGTGCCGCACCAGCATGTGGCAGTGTTGAGTTGAGCGTCATGGAGAGCTCCAAACATCACGTGACTGATCTCCGTGCATTTGCTTACACAGCAATGCCGGCAGGATAGCATTAATGCGTAGAAGAAGATGCTTGTTAAAAAAAATCTGCATGTAAAATTAGCTTATTTCCGTCACGAAAAAGTACTCTGTAGCAAAACAACCTGCATAGTATTTCCATTTCATTCCCAACAAAATGGAGGATTACATCTCAAAACTAAAGGACAGGCGCAGCTACTTCATTTACATGTAAAGGTAAGACCAAGTACAATTTATAAAAAAATTTAAAAAATTAGAGCTCAGTGAAAAAAAATTATGGATTTGACTTTATATTAAATATTCTTTTGTTCTTCTTGCTATCAAATAGTTGAACAATGTGCAGTTGATTGAAGCGTCTAAAAGATTTTAAAACACCTAATTGTTTCAATAAAGGTCAAAATTTAAGTTTAGGCTTATCTTCTGTTTTGGGTTCATGTTTGTATATCTGACTCCTTTTATAGTCAGCGCCTCACCTATCATGAACCTCACCACACTTAACTGACATACACACACACAAACACACATAGAGCATGCAATCAACACTCCATGCAAGCATGCTCATGATGAGTCGGCCTCAGACTAAATGTTATTTTCTCCTATGTCTGCAAATACTGCCAAGCCAAAGGGGATCTAAGCGGACATTATCCACATCCAATCGGAATCGGACATCTGACCGTGGCCAAGACTCATGTGGGTGAGTTGTCTGCCATCACTGCTACCTTGCAAGTTTGTCTTGCAAGCTGGAAAAAAAAGGTAAGCACCCGTAGAGTTTGTTTGAAATGACAAAGAACCTTTGCGGTTGGTCTCTTCTTCTTCTTCTTTTCCTTCAGGCTTATCCCTTCAGGGGTCACCACAGCGAATCAATTGCCTCCTTCATTCCTCTCCTTTCCAGGGCAAACCTCCACCCCTCAAGCTTCTCCTCCACCTGTTCCCTGCTCTCACTACATATCACAATGTCATCTGCAAACATCATAGTCCATGGAGATTCCTGTCTAACCTCGTCCGTCAGCCTGTCCTTCACCAGAGCAAACAAGAAGGGGCTCAGAGCTGATCCCTGATGGGAGTCTTCTGTTCACTCGGAACTCCTCTGTTACACCTGCAGCACACCTCACTACTGTCTTACAGTCCTCGTACATGTCTGCACCGCTCTAACAAACTTCTCTGCCACTCCAGACGTCCTCATACAATACCATAGTTCCTTCCTGTCTACTCTCTTCAGTCCTCTCAGTGTCCCACTTCTTCTTAGCTAACCTCTTACTCTGTATACACTCCTGCACCTCCTCATTCCACCACCAGGTCTCCTTATCTACTTTCCTTCCAGATGACACACCAAGTACTCTCCTACCAGTCTCCTTAATCACAGTAGCTGTAGTTGTCCAATCATCTAGAAGGACTTCCTGGCCACCCATAGACTTTTTTAACTCCTTCCTAAAAGTCACACAACACTCCTCCTTTTTCAGCTTTCACCATTTTGTCCTCTGCTCTACCTTTACTATCTTCATCTTCCTCACCCCTAGAGTGATCCTATACACCACCGCCCGTTGCTGTCTTGGCTACACCCTCACCTACCACTCCTTTGCAGTCACTGATCTCCTTCAGGTTACACCTTCTACACAAGATGTAGTCTACCTGTGTGCTCCTACCGCCAATCTTGTAGGTCACTCTATGTTCCTGTCTCTTCTGGAAGAAAGTTCACTACAGCCATTTCCATCCTTTTTGCAAAGCCGACCACCATCTGTCCTTCTGCGTTCCTCTCCTGGATACCAAACTTGCCCATCACCTCCTCATCTGTTTCCTGCACCAACATGTGCATTGAAGTCCACACTAACAACTTTCTAACTTCTGGGGATGTTTTGCATCACTTCATCCAGGTCTGACCAGAATTTCTCTTTCTCCTCCATCTCACATCCTACCTTTGGAGCATACCCACTAAAAACATTAAACATCACACCTTTGATTTCTAGCTTCAGGCTCATCACTCTATCTGACACTCTTTTTACCTCCAGGGCATTGCTAGCAAACTCCTCCTTCAAAACCACCCCTACTCCATTTCTCTTCCTATCTACACCATGATAAAACAGCTTGAACCCTGCTCCTAAGCTTCTAGCCTTGCTACCGTTCCACCTGGTCTCCTGGACACACAATATGTCTACCTTCCTCCTCTGCATCATGTCAACTAATTCTCTACCTTTTCCTGTCATACTTCCAACATTCAAAGTCCCTACTCTCAGTTCTAGACTCTTAGCATTCCTCTTCTCTCTCCCCCTACGGACACACCTTCCCCCTCTCCTTCGACCAACAGTAACCAATTTCCGCAAGCACCATGTCGGTGAACAGCACCGGTGGCGAGCGTTGTCAACCCGGTAAACGTCTGATCCGGTATGGAAGTCATTTAAAATCAGCACGTTTCCTGTGCGTTTTTTTGTACGTTGACCGGCGTGCCCCTATGACCGGTTGTGACCTCGGCTTTAGATGCCTTCTTTATCAACCACCTGTATTGCCGGCAGTTTGCCTATTTTTTAAACCGTGTACATTAGCATGGTCTTAGAGCTGTGCAAGGGCAAACGTCGATGTAACATTGTCAGCGCACTAACGCTTATCTGCTTCAAGTAACATGTGACAGTGAGGAAACAAACAGGGGACATTTAGTGTTGCCTCCAACTGCACTGCATTATTGTTATGGACCAATAATCAAAAGATGCATGTTTTATTACCAGTAATAAGTCTTAGTTTTACTTTGACTAATAAATGCATAAATGGCTTACAAAGCAGTGTTCAAACTTTTTTTTATGGTGATGCTGCATACTGAAAAATACAAGGAGCAAAGTAGCCATCTTGATATTTGGAAATTTTGAAAACATGCTACAACCAACTCATGTAGACATACTGTAGATATTGGAATCTGATTTTTTTGGTATATATATATTTTTAAATATTTTTCTATAAAGTCCATTTTTTTAAGTTTATGAGAAACAAACAAAACGATGATTACAGTTAGCATTTTTGGCAAAATTAAGTTGTGGAAAAAGTTACAATGCTATGAGAATAAAGTCATATTTATGAGAAGAACATCTACAAGAAGAAAGTTGGAACAAAGACAGAAGAATACAAGAATGAACAAGAATAAAGTCAAAATATTAAGAGGAAAAATGTCATATTCTAGCAAAAAATTTCCAAGAATAAACTTGTAATATTCATTCATTCATTCATTTTCTGTACCGCTTATCCTCATTAGGGTCACGGGGATGCTGGAGCCTATCCCAGCAGACTTTGGGCGAGAGGCGGGGTACACCCTGGACTGGTCGCCAGTCGATCGCAGGGCACATATAGACAAACAAACACTCACACTCACATTCATACCTATGGACAATTTAGAGTCACCAATTAACCTAACCATGCATGTTTTTGGAATGTGGGAGGAAACCGGAGTACCCGAGAAAACCCACTCTCACGCACGGGGAGAACATGCAAACTCCACACAGTGATGCCCAACGGAGATTTGAACCCAGGTTTTTTAAGATCTCCTGACTGTGTGGCCAATGTGCTAACCACTCAGCCACCGTGCGGCCCAACTTGTAATATTATAAGGGAAAAATAATATCATCATTTTTTTTGTTTAAGCTACGAGAAACAAACAAAAGAAATAAAGTTGTCATTTTGGGAAAATTAGGTCATGAAAAAGTCATCTAAATACTATGGGAATAAAGTTATTATATTATGAAAGAACATTTCAGATTATTTAAGAAAGTTAAAATATTTGGAAGCAAAAAAACAAAACAAAAAAACCAACAAAAATGTGGAAAAATGATTACAATAATACACTTTTACATCTATGTGACAAAGCTGAGATGCCGTTTTTTTTAAAAAATATATTGCATTTCATTTTCATTTTTCAGTATGCAGCGCTCGCTGGGAAAAAGTTTTTGTGCTAAAGTGATTTGGTGAGAATGTTTTCTTCTGTAGTTCAAGTATAGGACAACAACGCCATCATGTGACACAGCAAGGCAGGAAATGAGAGCACACTAGAGGGGACGGCATGGATGCAAAACGGGGGTACCTGTTGTAAACAAGTCAGCAGTGGGCGTGGCCTCTGCTTTGGTGCACCTTGTGTCAGGCGTTGACTCGAAAAAAGCTACAAAATCACAACCACAATGCTCAAAATGTGACAACAGCAGGCAAGTAAAGTTAGTAGTCAATTCAGGCAGAGAGGCAGTGCACAGACGTCCATTGTTTACCGCTGAAAAGGTCGACCACAGGGTCAGCGTTGGGAGCTACAGGTGCTGAAATGGTTGCTGTGGTGACAATGACGGTGTTTGTTACGGAGGTGAACAGCAATGAAGGTGAAGGAGGGGGCAAGGCAGAGCTAAAACCTGGGTTCTCCGCTGACATCACGCCAAAAAGATCTAGACCTGCAGATGCTGCGGTGGCGGTGCTGCCATCTGAGGGGGCGAAGGGGTCTTTGGGAAGATGAGGTGGGATGTTGGACACAAAAAACACACAATGAATGCGCGATGTGCTTTCATGCAAGCAATGAAAAATGTTGCATTCAAGAGAGCTGGGAAGTTGCAAGTGCACTTTTTTTCCCCGTCATACACATTCCTTATGTGGGACATTAACACACATGTCTTGGTCTTTTTTGTGCCCTCTAAAGATATAAAAACAGGCAGGTAATTAATGCACAGGCCGCTATCAAAACACCTCCAAAAAGCACCAACAAGGTTTTATGGTGAAGCTAGTCGTTAGCCGGTTAGTAGCTAGCCGGTGTGGTGTGGCGAAGTGTCACTACGTCTGTAACATAGTTCTTGGACGTAACAACGTTAATAACAATAATAGTAACAATGTTGTTGTGGCTTAGTTTAATATGTAGGTCACATGATGAAAATGGAGTTGTTGGCGCTTTTTGGACATTTTTTAAGAAAGCTTAATAGGTTGAATAGCAGCGTCCCATTACGTGCATTCTTAGCTGCCTCTTCTTAGCTGTTTAGCAGACAAGAGAAAGACTAAGGATTTTAAAGGATGGGCAATCTTGTATAACCACCAACACGTCCGCTTTTCCTATAAGAAAAAGACAGTAGATGGTGCTTTGCATGGTGGTCAGCCATGTTTTTTCTTTACGTTTGACCTTTTCGGCTGTCCCTATTCGCTGCAGGTGGCACATTTCCCACTTCCCACTGCTCCTGAATGCAGCAGAGAAGCTCCCGTAAGCTCTTGTAGGCTAAAGCATCTTGTTAGCTGGACTTAACAAGAACTGAAAGCAGCCACCTGCTGCATGTCCTCATTATTTTATGCAGACATGTGAAGGAAAGTGATGGCAGAGAAGAAGAGAAGTGCATTCCCTCTCCATGGCAACAACAAATCAGAGCATCACCGGATACCTCCTGGAAACGTCCAAGCCACTAGAATAATTACCACAGTCTTGATCGTTTGGGATGACAACAACAGAGATTAGACCAAAGCCAGGAGGCCATCTCTCAGGTCCAACATCAGTGATCTCTGACCTCACAAACGGACCAAAATTCCCACAAAGACACCTAAATCTTCTAGAGAGTCTTCCCAGAAGAGTAAAAGCTGGCATAACCCCAACTCCATATTTCACTTCCTTCCATGTCCATCCATCCACACGCTTTCACACACTCTTCTTGACTCTAGGTCACCCACCAGCTCCGGCGGTGGCGGACGCTGCTGTGGCAGGGGTGGCGACTGTGACGCCGGCGGCTCCGCCCTCCCCCGCTGCAGCGGAGGTCTCAGTGGCGGTAGCAGGTGTGGCGAAGGTGTCTGAGGTTCACACGTAACGGCAGATAGACGAAGGAGAAGTCAAGAGAGAAAAAGGGAGTCAGAAAAACAGCATGCAGCGGTGACTGCTTGGCGTGACACGAAGATGACAGACAAATGGCGGCACAAGGATAAGGATAAGGCATTCTAGCTTTACTAACACAATGCAGGGAATACTCCACTCCAAAAACACACACGTCCGTGATGGCACGTGTTTCAGCTCGCGTCTGCAGCTGTAACAAGGGTTTGATAGAAGTGCTTTCTCGGTGCGTTGGAGAAAAGCACAGCCGTCTATCAAACACAAACTCCGTAGACGATGGAAGCTGATTATGTCACCAATAGCCAACATTTTATCGTCAGTGCATCGCCAACCATCGAGTGATTAACTTTTCTTGTTGCAGTTTGCTTGCAGATAATTGACATCATTGAGTGAAATACAGTGGAACCTCTGAGATCGTTCAATTTGGAATTCTGGGGGCAAAATAGTCCTGCAAAGCTTCACCGTAACCAACCGAGCATCAAAATATTCATGCATCACTTGTTAGCAAACTGACATTACTTATCAATTCTGCTTAAATATATAATATATTGATTGTAATGATCTTCTACATTGTAGGATTTGTTCAGTTAGCACAAACGACATTTATAGTTCGGGACGCCAGCAGCCAAGTCCAACTAGCTTGCAGCTCAACTTCATTTCCGGAAGTGACGTCATCAGGGTAATACGGTTGAGCCACACAAAGAGAAGCCCACAGTTGACAATTGCTGTGAAAAGTTGTTTATATAACATATATAATAATTTGCAGCCTTGTCACTATTATGGAATAGTGTTTAGAAGCCTTGATGTAAACAAGACGTGACTTGTTGTGCCAATTTTGACGTAGCGGCCGTTCTTCATAGTTCTGATGTTTTTTTTCCTATGTACCATCAGAATAGCATCCTTTTAAAAATTGCGTTTGTACCGTATTTTTAAGTCAAATGCTTCTTGTAAAGGTGTTCCTTCAAAGCAGTCATCAGTGAAATGATCATTGCAAAGAACAGAACTCAAAGTAGATGTCTATCTGTCTCTCATTCTCTGCAATTGCTTTGTTTGTTGTCTTAAACCTTCCTCTTTTGTAAAAGAAACCAAGCTTACTATATCACTGGGGTACTGGGAACATCCAGCAGCAACACAACGTTTTGGCATGGCTACTGTTTGGATGAAAAATATACTGAACCGAGTCAACTATAGCTACCTCAAGAAGCATTTGTTTACTCTGCTTCAGATGAGCGGTATTACACTCATTACATTCATTCATTCATTTTCTATGCCGGTTATCCTCATTAGGATCGCGGGTATGCTGCAGCCTATCCCAGCTGGCGAGAGGCGGGATACACCCTGGACTGGTCGCCAGTCAATTGCAGGGCACATATAGACAAACAAACCTTCACACTCACATTCATACCGATGGACAATTTAGAGTCGCCAATTAACCTAACATGCATGTTTTTGGAATGTAGGAGGAAACCGGAGTACCCGGAGAAAACCCACGCACGCACGGGGAGAACATGCAAACTCCACACAGAGATGACCAACGGAGATTCAAACCATGAACCTCCTGACTATGAGGCCAATGTGCTACCCCCTCTACACCGCGCGGCCAACGCTCATTACATCAGTTCCAGAAATGAGGCTGAGCTGCAAATTTGTTCGTCAAGGCTAAGAACTGTAAATGTTCTTTTTTGCTAATTTAAAGTTGGCTTTCAACAAAAGGAACACTGTAGAACATAATTACATTAATATGTGACATATTTAAGCAAAGTTGATAAAGCATGTCAGGGACCCTTTAAAGTAGCATGTACAGTTGTCCCTCGTTTAAAGCAGTTCATTGGTGCAAGACCCCGCCACGATAAGGGAAGTATTACATCTTAATAAATGCAATATATTTTGTAGTAGGAGCATAGAAAACCTGTGTCAGACTTTCTAAATACAATTTTTAACGTTATTAGGGCCGTGTAGTCACTGAGTTTCAAACAAAGCGGGGAAGGACAAAGTCAGGATTCAAACACGTACAACTTCCACACGGAATGGGAGGAGAACTCTTTTTTACTGTCATGTCAGACATGCCATGGCTGATTTAATGCAGTGTGACAGTAGAATACAATCTTAGGTCTCAATGTAACATTACTAACGCCCAGTGACCACAACAATACTACATATCACTTGTATTGTAATATTTTTAGACTAATAATAGGACAATAGTCCAGCTCCTAATAGACATCATTTAATCTTTCATACATTTTTGAAAAATGTGTTATGTTTGAACTGCAATGTATCAAGAGGTGACTAAAGTTTCTTTTTACACTTGTGTGACAGTTAAAGGAACTGTATGTAGCATGCTGTCAGCAAATGCTAGCAATTTGGCAAAGTTTAGATACTAAAAAATAGCTGCCATGGAATGTTTGGGCCAGGGGTCGGCAACCTCTGACATCAAAAGATCCATTTGGGCTTGTTCCCATGTATTGTGTTTCACCTCGGAGGTTCCACTATATTGACACATTTGCTGTGGTTGCACTTTAGATTACAGCCGGCAAATTCCAGTCACATGATTTGATCACTAAAAAGCTTCAAAGAGTGTTACAAGGTAGGGGATAATATGAAGTCCATTGTTAGTTGCAGAGGTCTACAGCTAAACAACAGCGACTAATTGTTGACAAACTAGTGATGAGCCAACGTTGACTCCATTCCCGCTAGGCCCTCATCACATGACACCACAAAGACCTCTACACTCCAGTATGCATTCCCACTCTGCAAAAAGTGCTGACAACATGAATTTGGGCTGTACTTTAAAGCGCTACCATGTATGTGCATGCAACTGAGTGTGGGATCGCATCATCAGAAGGGTTCTGGGGGGGCGGTAATTGAGCTTCCCGGAGTGGTTCCATGGTACAGAACCCCTGGAAGCCCACTAACCTCCTAACAGATCCATATTGGTGGCGCCAGGGGAGGAGGCGGCGGCTGTGCTAGTAGGAGGAATTAGAGGTACTCCGGCTTCCGGTGCCGCAGGGGTGGGCGTGACCCCCGCGGAGGACTGGGGGGCCTCCGCTGCGAGGGTGGGCTCAGCTAGCAGGGAGTCGCCCATTTCTGCGAGTGCCGACGAGGAGAGGGTAGTGCGAGGTAAGGGGTGGGGAGGGGTCGGCATCCCCAAATTAAAGGCGCCAAAGTAAGCAAGAAGCAAAAAGAGGCAGCCATTGCACCCATTTGCCAAAATGAAGGTCAAATTCAAATCAGGTCCAGTTAAGATTATTTGGAATTGAAAAGCAAAATTCACATTTTTACCAAATCAAAAAACAGTAAACAACCCCCAAAAAAATCCCCGTTGTAAAACAAAAGCAGACGATGGAAGATGTGGAAGGTGGGGGGGGGGAGAAAGAGAAAGAGAGAAACAACAAAACTCAGACTAAATAAGAAGAACAGCTGAGAGGAGACAAAGCAGGAGGTAAACATGGCACATCCTAACACACTGACATTCTTTACAGGCTGGACTGGATCAGGAACAACACACAAAAACAAATGGACCACCTCCGTTGGGGAGAGAGGTCACCTTCAGGAAAAGGAAAGAACACTCACCCGAGCCAAGCAGGTCTGTGGTAGACAACACAAGAATTATTCACAACATGTAAACATGTACAGTATATGCAAGCACTGCTGTACCTACCTCCCCAAGATGTGGGGCCAGCCGATGCTGCTGGGGGGCCAGAGGAGGAGAGAGGATCCAGGTCTAACAAAGAGCTGGAAAATAACAGCGCTTATGTACATCAGGGTCCCACACACTTTTTCAGCATGCAAGTTGACATCATCTATCGCTTACTATCAAATCAAACCAGAAACTACTATACTAAACACTGAAGAAGCAGGATTTTTTTTGTGCAAAACTATACCGATAACTTTGTGCTTCTCAAGATTGATATGGAACAGAAAACCAAACATTTAAAACATTTTGATTTAATTGTGGTTTGTGTACACCTGCATGTAAGAAGGACTGGAACAAATTAGGATTTGAACAAGTGTACCTGTTGATTTGTCCTAATCAAATATCATACTACATACATACTACTACCACGTCATTACTACACTATCAGTAGAATCAGAGTATTGAGCGGGAGGAGCCACCTGCTGTGTCCCAGCGGGGTGCACTGTATTCGGGCACCCACTCCGAGCAGCCGGTGTGATGCCACAGAGGTCTCTGGTAAACGTTTTGCACTTTTTAAATGCCGCAGCTCTGTTGTTTTAAGTGGCTGATATAAAACTTATGAGATAAAAAGTCGAAATTATGAGATAAGAAGGTGAAAATGAAAAGTTGGATACAAAATAAGTTGAAATTAAGAGATAAGAAAGTCATAAGTGTGAGATAAAGAGTTGAAATTATAACATGATTCATGAGATTCATTCAGATTCATGAGATTGGTCAAAATCATAATAAGTCATAATTATTGCATAGGAAAGTCTTAATTATGAGATAAAATGTTGAAATTATTATATAAAAAGTCCAAGTTACTAGCTAAAGTCATGAGATAGCAAAGTTGTAAATATGAATTTTACATAATTAGCAATGCCATAATAAGTCATAATTATTAGATAAAAAGTTGAAATTACAAGATAAAAAGTCCAAATTACAAGGTAAAAAAATCAAGCCATTTAAATTTTGTTTTCAAAATTATGAAATAAAAAAGTCATAATTATAAGATAAAAAGTCCTAATTACAAAATAAGTCATAATTATGAGATACAAAGTTTCTATTACGAGATTCATTCATTCATTCATTTTCTGTACCGCTTATCCTCATTAGGGTCACGGGGATGCTGGAGCCTATCCCAGCTGGCTTTGGGCGAGAGGCGGGGTACACCCTGGACTGGTCGCCAGTCAATCGCAGGGCACATATAGACAAACAAACATTCACACTCACATTCATGCCTATGGACAATTTTTTAGAGTCGCCAATTAACCTAACATGCATGTTTTTGGAATGTGGGAGGAAACCGGAGTACCCGGAGAAAACCCACACACGCACGGGGAGAACATGCAAACTCCACACAGAGATGCCCAACGGAGATTTGGACCCAGGTCTTCCAGATCTCCTGACTGTGTGGCCAATGTGCTAACCACTCAGCCACCGTGCGGCCTCTATTACGAGATAAAAAGTCAAAATTCTTCATGAGATAAAGTCATAATTATGACTTTGGTACAACGAGAGCAAGCAAAATGTCTTCCTCGGAGAGGGGAAGTTACGACAGGCCGTTAGCGTCACAGACAGGAGAAAGTAGGAGCTCTTCATTGGCTCACCCGCATAGTATGGGTGATCTCACCTCATTGGTGCGTTTTTTTCAAATTATTGGTTATCTGAGCTATTTTTTATGTTCGGTATGATTTTATAATCACCCGATAATTATCAGTCTGATAACTATTTTGCCCCCCATACTAAATTCTACAGGTAATCAAAGTAGTTGATGTCGCTGACAAATCATTTACAATTCAATTCCATACGGCAATAAACATAATGACACATAATTCCTTAATAGTGTACGTGTACATTACAATACCGGAGTAATATGCCAGTGAAAATAGCTACATAGCATTCATTATACACACACTTCGTGTATTATGTCCAGTTAACATTTGTTATTAAACATTACTGAAAATGATGATGCAAAAACAATGCAGCCTTAGTCAAGGCAACATTCAGCAATGGGCATATTTTCCAATTCATCATGAAATAAAAGTTTAACAAATGCAAGTGTAGAAAACACATTTCCATAGGGGAGTTCTGGGCGGCAAGCAAAGAACTGAATTTATTTCTGCATAACAAGCCGCAACAAGTGAACGCATAACTTTTGTTTAGGTGTAGACATTTTACCACACGATCCAAAATACCTTCGCGATCAACCGGTACCTCGCAATCGACGTAATGGGCACCCCTGCTACACATGTAAAGCTTTTCCTCTCACTGTTACTATGGTTACAATACTGCAATGCACATCAGATTTATCAACCTTTAACACGAAATCTGCCTAGCAACACATAATGGCGGCATACAGGAAATATGAAATTATCCTAGTAAGTCACCTGGGATAGGTTCCAGCATAACTGTGACCCTAATGAGGGTAAGCGGCATAGAAAATGGATGGATGGAATTTACGACCCAGTCGTGATTCGTTTGCTGAAAAATCATGTATAGAAATAGCCTAGTCCTGTTTATGAAGAATTGCCTTCATCTCTGACTTCCTGTTCATGCAGACGCTCCCTTTCCTTTTCCAGCCCCATGTCGCCAAGGAAACGGCGATTCTGAGTAACTTTTTGACACGAGTTGTTACATACTCTTCCGCCGGCTCGGGTGCAGCCGGAGTGGCGGCGGCGGCGCTCTCCCCAGGCGGAGGCTGCAGTGTGGGCACGGCATTTGAGGATTTGGCCGGAGTGGAAGTTGGAGACACGTTGTTTGTGGGAGACCCCTGGAAGGTACGCAATCGCGGCTCACTCCGTGGTCCAACAAACTGTTAGAAACGTGCAGCTTACCTTAGTTGGAGACCTAACAGAATGAAAAGGAAGGAAGACTTTGTGATTAAGTGGGATTTCCTTCAACAAAAACTCCACGTCATTCCACAGAGTGCATCACATGACCATATGAAGTGTTTTACTCCAGAAGAAACATGATCACCACATGAAATGCCCACCACTAGTAGTAGGCTGAGCAAGATGCATTTCTCTGCTCGATTAGCAACTCGTTCATGAATCGGCAGAATAAACCTCTTCATATTTCTCACAAGAATTTTGTAGTAATTTCAAAATAATGAATTATAAATCAATTCATATGTGTGTTTAATTAAATCAGTGAATGCAATCAATTCAAGTAATTTAATTCATATTCAATCATTTGTAGATCTTTTATAGCTCATGTATACCTGATTTGTTATATAATTATAATTACAAACGGCTATCAAAAATAGCGCGTTAATGGTGGAACTCATTTATTCCTTCAATTACGTTAACATTTTTAGCCTTTGCCATTTTTACACATCTGCGTTTTGACAGCAGAAGGCGTAGCCTCCCCACAGTCTGATGCTCTTTAATAACTTTATTCCTACCTTAACACGTCAGCAGCAGTGCAATTCCAATCTCCTACTCACAAACACTCTCTAGTCTGCCTCGGAACCACACTTCCTCTTTGTTACTACTACGTGAGGGTACCGGTGAGATGATGCTAATCACAATGCTAACCCATGCTAATCTGTTTGTGCCCAGCTGGTCTGTTTTGCTGTCCTTTTATAAATACAATCTTGCCTATTGTAAGAGAAAAGTTTACTTCCTTCCTGAAGAACTATGCTCCATTTTCCCTCGTATGATGCGGGCCATTACCACTTTGGCCGAATCAGCTATGAAGCCAGAGGACTTGTCTCACCTCTGGCCTTGTTCAAAGGTAATATTACAACTTTTCTTCTTGTGAAATAAACGGCCCTAAGACTTTGTTGTCAATTATAGTATAAAATAAAATGAGAGAAATCATTCAATTTGATAGGAAATGAATGCATTTTATAACATGCATTTTAAAAATTTACCTGCAAAATTGTGCAGAGTTTTCTACTAAATTCTTGTGCAGACACATTGTTATGATTCATATTACAAGTGAAACTGAGACAACACACATTTGTCTTTTCTGCAGCATGTGCGTCTTGAAGACTTCACACATGTACACAACACACACGCACACACACGCACCTATGACAAGTCATCTACAGCTAGCTAGTAGACTCTATTCCCATGGGGATGACGTTCTTGCTTCCCATGGGAATAGCACATCAGTTTACATGCGTGGGCTATGACAGAGTAAATAAAGTAAGATTCAAAAAGATCATAGTTGGCCGCCGTCCCAAAATCATCCCACGGTTGATGCTCACCCTTCACTGGGGATTCCAAATGAATGAAAAAGGAGGATAAAAAAGAGAGCAAAGGTTAAAGCAAAAGATAGAAAAGCAACTTGTAGATGCCCATCAAGTCATCATAAAACTATATCTCAGACAATTAACCCCCCAAAAATTGTCATAATTCAAAATGTATGAAATATAGTTAGTGGCCGTAACCAGCATCTAAATGTCAGCCTCCACGTTCGTTTCAGTTCAGTGGCAAAGCAATTAAAGGCCCGAATAAACGAAATGAAAAGATCAACGGACACAAATAAGCTGCAAGATGAAACTCAAATTCCAAATTACCCTTTCTTGCCGCCTTTGACGTCCTCCAAGCCATTCATGTGTGTTTCCAGCGACTCCAGGATGCTGCTGGGAGCCTAACAAAAAACAAAACAACACAATCGTCGAGCTTGGAAGAAGCCCCTCCATTGGTGAAAAGTGAAAGGATGCAACTTTGCCACTATGACATTTGGAAAAGCAACACATGTAGATATGCTAAGAAAAGGTATATATACTTACCATAATAGTATAACATTCCACCAACTTCATTTTCCAAAAAATACAACTTTAGATTGTTTCTCATATTTCTTTTTAAAAAATAATGTATTTTTAAATACATTCTTAATCTTTTTTCAATCAATGATATATATACATATATAAAGTGTGTGTGTACATATATACTGTGTATATACAGTGGTGTGAAAAACTATTTGCCCCCTTCCTGACTTTTTATTCTTTTGCATGTTTGTCACACTTAAATGTTTCTGCTCATAAAAAATAGTTAACTATTAGTCAAAGATAACATAATTGAACACAAAATGCAGTTTTTAAATTAAGGTTTACGTTATTAAGGGAGGGAAAAACCTCAAAATCTTAATGGCCCTGTGTGAAAAAGTGATTGTTAAAAAATAACAACTGTGGTTAATCACACTTGAGTTAAATTTATGTAGCCACCCCCAGGCCTGATTACTGCCACACCTGTTTCAATCAAGAAATCACTTAAACAGGAGCTACCTGACACAGAGAAGTAGACCAAAAGCACCTCAAAAGCTAGACATCATGCCAAGATCCAAAGAAATTCAGGAAAAAATGAGAACAAAAGTAATTGATGTCTATCAGTCTGGTAAAGGTTATAAAGCCATTTCTAAAGCTTTGGGACTCCAGCAAACCACAGTGAGAGCCATTATCCACAAATGGCAGAAACATGGAACAGTGGTGAACCTTCCCAGGAGTGGCCGGCCACCCAAAATTACCCCAAGAGCGCAGAGACAACTCATCCAAGAGGTCACAAAAGATCCCAGGGCAACATCTAAAGAACTGCAGGGCTTACTTACCTCAATTAAGGTCAGTGTTCACGACTCCACCATAAGAAAGAGACTGGGCAAAAACGGCCTGCATGGCAAACCACTATTAAGCAAAAAGAACATTAAGGCTCGTCTTAGTTTGCTAAAAAAACATCTCGATGACTGCCAAGACTTTTGGGAAAATATCTTGTGGACTAACGAGACAAAAGTTGAACTTTTTGGAAGTTGCGTGTCCCGTTACATCTGGCGTAAAAGTAACAGCATTTCATAAAAAGAACATCATACCGACAGTAAAATATGGTGGTGGTAGTGTGATGGTCTGGGGTTGTTTTGCTGCTTCAGGACCTGGAAGGCTTGCTGTGACAGATGGAAGCATGAATTCTACTGTCTACAAAAAAATCCTGAAGGAGAATGTCCGGCCATCTGTTCGTCAACTCAAGCTAAAGGGATCTTGGGTGCTGCAGCAGGACAATGACCCAAAACACACCAGCAAAGATGTGTGAAGAAAAACAAAAACAAAATGAAGACTTTGGAGTGGCCTAGTCAAAGTCCTGACCTGAATCCCATTGAGATGTTGTGGCATGACCTTAAGAAGGCGGTTCATGCTAGAAAACCCTCAAATAAAGCTGAATTACAACAATTCTGCAAAGATGAGTGGGCCAAAATTCCTCCAGAGCGCTGTAAAAGACTTGTTGCAAGTTATCGCAAACGTTTAATTGCAGTTATTGCTGCTAAGGGTGGCCCAACCAGTTATTAGGTGCAGGGGCAATTACTTTTTCACACAGGGCTATGTGGGTTTGGATTTTTTTCTCCCTAACTAATTAAAACATTCATTTAAAAACTGAATTTTGTTTTTACTTGTGTTATCTTTGACTAATATTAAAATGTGTTTGATGATCAGAAACATTTTGTGTGACAAACATGGAAAATAATAAAAAGTCAGGAAGGGGGCAGATAGTTTTTCACACCACTGTATATATATATATATATATATGTACATATATATATACTGTACATATATATATATATACTGTGTGTGTGTATATGTATCAATAGTGTATATATATATATATATATAATAAATATATACTGTATGTATACATACATATATACAGCATATATATATATAAATCTATATTATGCTACAAAAATGATGTTATTTTTCCTCATGATATTATGACGTTATTCTCCCATATACCTATTTTTCCTTAGATTCCAACATTTTTTCAATTCAAATTTGGACCTTTGAAATCTTTTTTTTTTTTCATTTCTGCTACTGTTTTTTGTTCTTCTTAATATTCTTTTTGTAATAATATAACTTTAAACCCAGAATATTTTGACTTTATTCTCGTAGCACTATAACTTCTGCCGCAACCTGATTTTCCAAAAATCTGGGTCATAACATTCCAACTTTAACAATAATATTTATAATAATAATAATAAAATAATGTATTTTCAGCTACATGCTACTAAAATGACCTTACTACTAATGTTGTTTTTTTACCAGATTTCTTGTGAAATTCTATTTCTACAATGTGCTGCAGGCCAATAAAATAAAAATAAAAACAGCTGCGGACAACAAATGGCCACCAGGCCGCACTTAGGACACAATATTATAAATATTTCAAAAAATGACCCATCTTGAGAAAAACCACACCCATGCATGCACACAAACACCCAATAAGAGAGTGGTAACCAGGCTTAGGCTCAATATGCCGACACTCCATCCTGCAAACAGGCACTCGAGCTGTGTTACTACGGTTACCACTTCCTCGAGAGGTTTAAAAGAACAGTCGTCATCGTCCGAGTCTGTCAGGTCCACCACCACCCCCGGGTGGAGACACTGAGGTCAGTGGGGGGAGGGACGGCAGAGGGTGAAACGTGGCTTATGTAAGCATGCATGAGTGCAGCATTCACGCGTGTTAACCATCTTGTAGGAATCGGAGGGATAGAAGATGGGGTGACTTACGTAGTTGATGTCAGGAATGTCATTCTTGTCAACTCCGACTGTCTGTAGAGAGAAATCAAGATGAAAAAAAAGGCCCTTATCTCGGCTCTGTTATCACGTGCACGAGTGGTCAACGGGTACCTCTGCCAGCTTCATGAACTCGCCAATCTTTGTCACTCGAGTCAGGAACCTCTTGTAGATCTCCAAGGCCTCCTTACAATCACTCTTTTTCATCTTGAAGTATTTCTCTGCATGTGAAAAACGCATCACAATCGATTTGTTTCTCCTTTTGTAGTTACTGTGGTGTTGCCAGACGGACCTAATAGGTTGATGATGCCATCGTTGTAGGATGCAAAAAGTTTGACCAGGTCCTTGAAGAGGAGCATGAAAGCGGCGTTGATGATCCCGTTGTTCAACTCTTTGGGGTGAACCTGTCCAGAGAAAGGCGAGAGCTTTCTTATCGCCATTGTGATCAAATTTAATCCTAATCCCGGCCTTACGTCAAACTCAAGCAGCGTATCGATCTCAGTCTGCAGGACCGGCATGCCCTTCAAGAGCTTCTCTGTGGTCATGGTCCTCATCACGCCCTCCGCCCTGGTTTGTAAACACAACCATAGAAATAGAATTCATCCTTTCATCCAAATGGGACAACTTTATCTTATTTCAAGCACCTAATTCTGCCAGCGGGGTAAGCAAAATTTGCTTGGCTATAGAATTCTCCTAACTAGAATATTTTTCTTGTGACATTTAGGAATATAACGGGTCCCAAAATAAGAACTCAGTTTAAAAAGTTGGGGCAATCACATAGCTACATTTAAGTCAAATGTTTTTATTACAAGGTAAGAATTAAACCAAATGCTCATGAAACAAAACATTTGCTTTTACTGAAGCTGCAGTGGTGTGAAAAACTATTTGTCCCCTTCCTGACTTTTTATTTTGCATGTTTGTCACACAAAATGTTTCTGATCATCAAACACATTTTAATATTAGTCAAAGATAACACAATAAACACAAAATGCAGTTTTTAAATGAATGTTTTTATTATTTAAGGAGAAAAAATCCAAACCCACATAGCCCTGCGTGAAAAAGTAATTGCCCCTGCACCTAATAACTGGTTGGGCCACCCTTAGCAGCAATAACTGCAATTAAACGTTTGCGATAACTTGCAACAAGTCTTTTACAGCGCTCTGGAGGAATTTTGGCCCACTCATCTTTGCGGAATTGTTGTAATTCAGCTTTATTTGAGGGTTTTCTAGCATGAACCGCCTTCTTAAGGTCATGCCACAACATCTCAATGGGATTCAGGTCAGGACTTTGACTAGGCCACTCCAAAGTCTTCATTTTGTTTTTCTTCAGCCATTCAGAGCCGGATTTGCTGGTGTGTTTTGGATCATTGTCCTGCTGCAGCACCCAAGATCCCTTTAGCTTGAGTTGACGAACAGATGGCCGGACATTCTCCTTCAGGATTTTTTGGTAGACAGTAGAATTCATGCTTCCATCTATCACAGCAAACCTTCCAGTAATAGTTAACTATTTTTTATGATCAGAAACATTTAAGTGTGATAAACATGCAAAAGAATAAAAAGTCAGGAAGGGGGCAAATAGTTTTTTCAGACCACTGTTAATGTTATTACCGCTACATTTTCTTAATTTTGTAGTATTATTATTATTCATTCATTCATTCATCATTCTCTAAAGGAAAAGTGCACTTTTTTGGAATTTTGCCCGTCATCCACAATCCTTATGTGAAACATGAACACACGTCTTTCTCATTTCTGCTAAACAGCTAAAAAGAGGCAGCTAAAAACGAACCTATTCCGCCTAAAAAGCCTTCTAGAAAAACCTTCAAAAAGCGCCAACAAGGCTCCATTAATGTTACCTGCACATTAATCAAGCTACAGCGACTGTTATTAATATTAGTATTAACATTGTTATGCCCAAGAACTATTTTATTTGCATGGTGACACCTCACCAAACCACACCGGCTAGCTACTATCTTCACCACACATTCGCCCAAAATGCCTCAGGCACTAGCAAAAGGTAATGCTACATATTGAAGCTGCCGCCGTAGTTGCTGTGGTTTTTGAGTTTATAAAAGGTAATGCTAGATGTAGCGTTCCTTTCTTTGTTGTTATGTGAAACTAATGCACCCAGGAAGGAAGTTCCGCTAATGCTTCAAATGAGCAAAACACTGTAAGTATGACATGTTACCATGAATGTGTCTGTTACAACATGCTCACAGCATGGATATAAAACCATAAAACCTTGTTGAAGCTTTTTGAAAGTGTTTTGATAGCGGTCTTCTAGGTGCATCTAATTACGTGCATTAATTAGCTGCCTATTTTTAGCTGTTTAGGCACAGACACATTAAAAAAAAGTGCACTTTTCCTTTAAAGAAGACCACCTCGCCCACCTTGCAGGCAACATGTGTTGCTGTGTTGACTCAGGTGACTCATTGTTTTTTCATGTGTGAGTTTTCAACAAACACAAAACATGTTCAGGTTATATGGACGGGACTTGGGTTGGGTGATTGTGTCTAAAATGTGTTTTCGTACAAACAAACTAATCTGTACAAACATAGAATCAGAAACCAGAATCAGAATCTGAAATCTTTTTTGGCTTGATTTGCGTAAATTCACTATCTTTTCAATTTATTAACCAGATGGAAAAAAAGTTCAACAGTTTTACACATTTACCTCACATTTATCAAAAATCAAATGCATTATTGTAACCATTGTTATTATTGCTACAGTCAATATGAATTAGTCATCATCGTTGTCAAGTCATCAAACTTTAGAGTACAATTTGACTGTTACTAAACAAACCTCCCATTTAAAACATTTATTTTCCAAAATAAAAACGTGAAATGCACTGTTCCACAAGATTATGCACACCAGAGTTTCAAAGCATTTCACAGGTTGTTAAGAAGGCAAAACGCTCATTTGTCCAATTTGCAGCATGAGGAGGTCATATTTACTGAAAGCCAAAGCTATTTCAATCTTTAAGGTTTGAACAGGTTACATGTTAACATAAGATCCCTTCTTTGATGTAACCTTCACAATTCTTACATCGAAATTGTAAGTTTTTAAAGCGTTTCTGCTTCATTTCCATCCCAAAATGTCAGAATAGGCTCTTGCAGCTGCTGTTTTGTTGTCATCTGCCTCCCACCCTCATAGATTTTGTTGCTTGACAAAAAAGGGGGTTCAAACCATGAGTTTCTGTCCTTGTATGGCATACATATACATGCATATATGTATGCCCATAGCAGCCAGAGATGCAGTGGCTAAAAGTGGATTGCGCTAAAACTGAAAGGGAAGCTTAGCTTCCTCTAAAATGTCTCAAAAAAGCGGTGAAATATGTGCTTCTGTGTGTACATGTAATTGACTAAATATGCACTAGAATGCGTTCATCTTTTGTTCAGAATCAGCTACTCATCACAGGTAACTAACACCACTTCCTTCTCATTCATCCCCGCAGCGCAATGTCGCGTCTACACAGTCGGATGCTGAGCGTCTACTGACTTTGATGGGGAAGCTTAGAGTGGGTTGTTTCTGGATGCATAAATGCTGGGCTTTGTCCTGCCCCCATCAGACGCTGAGCGTCTATGGCGCTGCGGGCTGGTCAGGACGCTCGGCTTTTGCGTGATGATTAGATGATCTGTCTGAGGCCAAATCCCATTTTGATTGACAGTGAAAAGTAGTTTTGTTTTAATTGGGTTCACCTGGCAAATTATGAGAGGTGTCTGACATTGATATTAGTGATCCAAAGAGCCCCACTACAAAATGCCATCCATTAATTCCATTGAAAAACAAAAAAATGTGTGTTTGATATTAAAATGCTACTTGCAAAATTATTTGTAACACAGTGTCTATACCGTAAGCGGCTATATAAACAAAACAAAAAACATGACAAGACAACATGAAAAAACACCAAGAAGCAGCTCAGTTTCGTTTTATACCATTTTTTTTTTTGTTTGTTTGTTCAACTTTAGTGTTTTTCAATCTCAGGGAATAGGTTCCTTTTTATGTTTATAGTTATTGTTACTGTTTTATTCTACAGCTTATCATAGATAATGCACTTGTTGAACATTATCAAAACAAAAAAAAGACACCTCCTGGATCCTGGCCTCATTTTCCACAAAATTTCAGGTTCTTTCTGTGTACCCACTGGGACTTCATGTTTGCATGAAGAATCTGAGCTGATTGTGGTTCTGGTGACGTACCCTTTCTTGACTCTGGTGAAGTCAAATGCCATCTGGCGGTAGGCGAAGGCTTTCTCGTTCAGGTATCGTCCGTACCGTCTGATGAATGTAGACATGTCGTAGCCTTCAGAAGAGAGCAGATAAAGTCCATCACGTATCCTTTTCCGCCTGACCAGCCCATAAAGAAGACCCGTGCCAGTTTGCTCACACGAGAACTCCTTCTGTTATGTTAGTCAGGTATGAGGCATCAGGTGTTTGTTTTTCTTTTTCTTACCATGAGAGCCAGTTTTGTCGATGAAGTTGCTGAGGTTGAACAGGGAGGTCCTGGAGGCCAAATATTGGATGAACCTCTGCAGGGAAAGACATTCAATTCAAGGTTGCTTTGTAAGCCTCCAAAGCATCTGCTTCGAGACGTCTCTTGTTGGCATACCTCATTACCGTGCACGCACATGTGGTGGGTGGTGACGAGGGCCTTGAAGACCACCACCCAGCTGGCATTGGTGGCCCGCTCGAACAGCGTGTCGGCCATCTGGGGAATGTTCACGTTGGTGGTGTTGGTGGCTGACACCAGGTCTGGAAGACAAAAACGGCCCCTTTTATTGCGCATCATCATTAGTAGTACTAGTGGAAATGGGAAACCACGCCCCAGCAAAATTCAGCCGACACTGCTAAGTGTCATTTTTTTAATTTTGCAATTTATATGTGCTGCAGAGCATTGATTCATCAATGAAATCCATGTGTATTAAAAGCCGCCAGCCTTGTGAGCATAGCATATGAACACTTTCTAATGACTTATATGAAGCTGTACAATAAGCACTGTCCATTGAAAGAATGTCTACCAAGCAAAAGAAGAATAATCAGCCATGGATGACAAAAGGTCTACAAAATGCTTGTAAGAAGAAAAATACATTATATAGGAAATTTATAATTCAACAAACAAAAGTTGCTAAAATAGCATATGAAACATTTAAAAACAAGCTAACAAATATTTTGAGAATTTGCAAGAAAGAATATTATAAACAAATACTAGATAGAAATAAAACAACATTAGAGCTACTTGAGGCATTCTCAACAGTATTATTAGGAAAGGCAGTAGGAAAGCGGACTACCTTCAATACTACACAGTTGGAAATGTTAATAATCATGATATGAGGGAGGTAGCTGAGAAGATTAATAACTATTTTGTAAATATTGGACCAAATCTGAAAGAGGAGATCCCAAAATCCTGGTCAGTGGAGCAAGAGAAAAAGACTGTAGACTGGAACCCTAACTCCATGTTTCTCGCTGATGTGACTAAAGAGGAAATCACTGATATTGTACATAAATGTAAAGCGAAAACATCAACTGATTGTAATGGAACTGGGATGGATATGATAAAAATGGTTATCAATGAGATCGCAGAACCACTAACGCACATCACATCAACAATCTATCATTCCAGACGGGCAAATTCCCAGACAAAATGAAGACAGCTAAAGTAGTTCCAATCTTCAAAAATGGAGAAAAAACGTAATTTAACAAACTACTGACCAATTTCATTATTACCACAATTTTCCCAATTCATCGAAAAGTTATTCAACCATAGGTTGGACACATTCCTCAATAAGAATGACACACTTGCGACAGCCAATTTGGATACAGAGCGAATATTTCCACACCTATGGCACTGATTAAAATTAAAGCTAGTACTATTTGCTGATGATACCACCGCTTTTTGATCTGGAGAAAACACACAAGAGCTAATAAGAAAAGTTTCAGATGAAATGATTACTCTAAAAGAATGGTTTGATAAAAACAGATGTCATAATTGATGACAGAATGAGTTGAAATTCTACATCAAAAACATACAACAAAGTAGCAAGGAATACTTACACTTATACAATACTGAATAAAATAAAATTTGTCCTTGATCAAAAATCACTCTAAACTCTCTATTGTTCTCTGGTGTTACCATATCTAACTTATTGTGTGGAGATATGGGGAAATAACTACAAAATCACTTCACTCGCTTGATGTACTGCAAAAAAGATCAATTAGGATAATTCATAATGCGGCGTACAGAGAACATACAAATCCACTGTTTCAAAAATCACAATTATTATAATTTGCTGATCTCGTAAACATTCAAACCGCTAAAATGATGCAGAAAGCAAACAACAACCACAAAATGTCATACAATTTTTCTCAACAAGAGAAGAGAAATATGATCTTAGGAATAAACTAAACGTAAAACACAAATATGCATGAACAACACTAAAAACCTTTAGTACTTCGGTATGTGGAATCAAACTGTGGAAGGGATTAAGTAAAGAAGTAAAACAATGCTCTACAACGAGTGATTATAAGAAACATTACAGTTGATGTTTACAAAATACAAAGAAGACTCGTGAAATATTGTGTACATCCAAGGCCATATTACTTCATTCCCTGGAAAGTAAATTTTCTGTCTGTTGACTGTCATTGCTATGTTTGTTACTATCATCCTATACTTGTACTAGCAACCTTTCATTCCTAGTGAGAACATTGTCTGTACCACAACAATGTTTTGTTACAATTGTTATACACTACTCAATACTATTATTATTATTTATTATGAACATCATTCATCAGGACGGCAATATAATTTATTGACCACGACAAGGATTACTATCTAACACACTGTCACATTACCTTACTTATGCGTTTCAACTTAATAATTGCAGGAAGTCTACAAGTGTAGAAATTTAAAGAAAAAGTTAAAATAGGGGAGATCCTATGGGGGTAGGATTAAATAAGATTTGCTTCTTCCTACTCCTTTTGGACATTTGGAACTGTCAAGTGTAATACAGTTTTTTACAATTGGTGTTGTACTATTTTCATAAGTAAAGTGTGCATTTTCAAATCTGTTAGTACAAGAAATTAAATTGATCACACTTGGAACACCACTAGTCATTCTTTCAAATCTGATGTAATGATTTCATTGTATTAGCACATGTTTTCATTCCACTTAATCATTGTTTCACAACACAAGATCACTGTGATATATATTGAAAACATTTGCTTTAATCACCCAAACAAAACACTAACACCTTTTTTCAACTAAGTACTTTTACCAATCATTGCATTCAGGAGCAAACAATACAAGGTAATCTTTTCAAATTGTCTTTGGTGCAGAATGAGTGCAACTAAACTGAAGAACTGTACAATATGACACTTATGTTCTGACCAAAAATAATTATTGTGTATATATATATATATATGTGTACATATATATTTATCCATCCATCCATCCATTTTCTTCCGCTTATCTGAGGTCGGGTCGCGGGGGCAGCAACCTAAGCAGGGAAGTCCAGAAGTCCCTCTCCCCGGCCACTTCTTCCAGCTCTTCCCAGCGGATGCCGAGGCGTTTCCAGGCCAGCTGAGAGACATAGTCTCTTGAACGTATCCTGGGTCTTCCCCGAGACCTCCTACCGGTTGGACGTGCCTTGAACACCTCCCCAGGAAGGCGTTCGGGAGGCATTCTAACCAGATGCCCGAGCCACCTCATCTGACTTCTCTCAATGCGGAGGAGCAGCTCTTCTACTCCGAGTCTCTTCCGGATGACAATGCTTCTCACCCTATCTCTAAGGGAGAGCCCAGCCACCCTGCGGAGAAAACTCATTACGGCCGCTTGTACCCGCGATCTTGTCCTTTCGGTCACGACCCAAAGTTTATGACCATAGGTGAGGGTAGGAAGGTACATCAACTGGTAAATCGAGTGCTTTGCCTTTTGGCTCAGCTCTCTTTTCACCACGATAGACCGGTGCAGAGTCCGCATCACTGCAGACGCTGCACCAATCCGCCTGTCCATCTCGCGTTCCATCCTTCCATCACTCGTGAACAAGACCCCGAGGTACTTAAACTCCTCCACTTGAGACGGGACCTCATCCCCGACCTGGAGATGGGACTCCACCCTTTCCCGGGCGAGAACCATGGACTCGGACTTGGAGGTGCTGATTCTAATCCCAGCCGCTTCACAGCTGCGAACCGGTCCAGTGAGAGTTAAAGGTCACTGCTCGATGAAGCCAACAGGACTACATCATCTGCAAAAACCAGAGATCGAATCCTGCGGCCACCAAACGGAAACCCCTCAGTGCCCTGGCTGCGCCTAGAAATTCTGTCCATGAAAGTAGCCCACATGGGTGTGGGCACAGGGGGCAGTGGGGAGGTGTGTGATTGTGCCTGGATGGTTGCTGCCTCTTCGAGTGGTGGGGTGTGTTGCCCGGGTTCCTCTCTGATACGGGGTGGGGATGGCGGTGGCGGTGTTCGGGGGTGTGGGCCGCCGGGGTCTCCTGCAGTGGCGCGCATGGTGGCTAGTGTGTAACATCTGGGTGAGGCTGCTCCCGGGCTGCGGTCGCTGAACGTCCGGGGCC
>QODF01000074.1:3301713-3341025 GCA_024372805.1 Oostethus manadensis
AACGTTGAAGTCACCCAGCAGAACAAGGGAATCCCCCGAGGGAGCACTCTCTAGTCCTTCCTCTAAGGACTCCAAAAAAGGCGGGTATTCTGAACTGCTGTTTGGCGCATAAGCGCAAACAACTGTCAGGACCCGTCCCCCCATTCAAAGGCGTAGGGAAACTACCCTCTCGTTTACTGGTCCCTCCCCTAGGACCTGTTTGTCATGGGTGACCCTACTAGGGGCATATATATACACACACACACAAACACAAAAAATAATTTAAAAAACTAGTCTGTTAATACTGTAAGCAAAATATATTTTTATGAAAATCACTTTCACACAATGAATCATGCCGGTCATTAACATTGGGCCGTAAATTTTCATCAACATCACAGTGGATGTCTTTGTTGTTCAGGCACCCTAGGAAAATTTCCTGGCATGACAAATCCAGGCTTGACATTGCAAGCTTGACCCATGGCCTGAAGAAGGGAGACATGCTCATGGGGATGGTGATCATACACCTTCCACCTCCATGTAGAGAAGAATTCCTCAATTGGGTTCAGGAAAGGGGAATATGATGGAAGATAGAGGGTCATGAAGCGAGGATGTGTTTCAAACCATTCCCGGAGCAGCTGGTCATGGTGGAAGATGACATTGTCCCATACAACGACATAGATGATGTCTTCTCCCTGACAGGCCTGCTCCAGCTCATTTAGAAAATCTATTTGGTGTTCAGTGTTGTATGACCTTAAAACTGGTCTACAGCCTATCACGCCATCTTCAGATATAGCTGCACAAATTTCCCCCACGTTGTCCAGGTACTTGGATGGTTGCCCTTTGTCCAAGAAGGTTACGTCCTCTGCGTCTACTTTTTCCCAGATTGAAACCGACCTCATCAACAAAAATATACAAGTGATGATTCACAGCAGTATCCAGCTCCGTCAACCTCTGAAATTATAATTGGATTAATATTTTTGTTACAATTACAGTAATAGTTGTCAGTACTGTTACAGTAATTTGATGTCAGTTTACTGTTGTACCTGAACAAATTCTGACTGCAGTTGTTTGACCCGGACATTGTTTCTCACAAAAGGAACCAAGTAAATTTGTTTCATGGAAACTTGGTGCCTCATCAATAGTCGGGCTATCATTGGAAGGCTAATTGATTGCACTTTGGCAAAGGTGTCAATGTTACTCTCAATAGCCCTGAGAATATATAATAACAGGGCTATTGAGTGAATATCTGACAGCCATATGTCAATCCTTGGCTGGACCATTTCCACAAAAGCCCAAAGTTAAGCAGACCTGGCAATTAATGATATGCAACACAACAACACAGCAGGCTGGACTCATGGGGGCGGTTGGGGGTTGGGGTTCGCGATGGCGATGGGGGGGTGGTCTAGGAAAGAAGGTGGACTTAGAAAGAGATTATATCTAATCACTAGTCTCGGTCTTCTTGCCCAGCCCGCCTCACCGCATCACCCACACCTGTTTTGATGCACCATCGCCAACATTCTGCATTTTAAATGGACTAAACAGCGCAATCTTTTGTGTTTATGTTTTGTTGGTCAATATGGCTGCTCCTTGCAATGCGTAACACGCACACACCCTCAGTGATCGCTTACCATGTCGCAGATACTAGTCATTGTTCACTTGACATTATATACAACCCCTTTGACCATTTTGCGACACATACTGCCAGTGTGTGTGTGTAATAAGGATTGCCCAAGATAAATAAAGACTCTTACGGTAATCCACAGGCTGCAGAAGCAGAGTAAGAATGAACTGTGAGCTCTCCAGGTCATTCGGTACACCTGCGCACTATCCAATACAAGATTAGATTAACAAACATATGTTTTCACAAAGATAAATGCTAACTTTTTTCATTCACCCTCTCACACACTGCATCCAAGTGAGAGTCATTTCTAATCATTTGATCATTTGATCCAAGAGAGGTAGAAAATATTAAAAACAGCTTTCAGCGTGATGCTGTGTAGTTTTGTATGGGATCACAGGAGTGCCAAAATTAAAAGGAAATACACGTGGAAAAATAAAGTGAGTCCCATCAAAGCGGCTTCTCTCAGCAGCTTTGATATAGACTTCATCACGTTAAACCAGGGGTGTCAAACTCGTATTTGTTGAGGGCCACATTGAAGTCATGACTGCCCTGAGAGGGCCACTTGTTACTGTCAACATGAATGAATATGAATATCCAGTCCAAATCCCACCCGAAGACAGCTGGGATAAATTCCAGCATACCAGCAACCCTAGTGTGGTGGAAAATGGATGGATGGATAAATATGAATATAACCTCATGATATTATTACACAATAGATAGGTTGCCTAGAAATGAGGATAACGCGGTTAAAGTGTGATTCAAATGTTGTGCTACTTTTAAATAAACTATTGTTGGGTGACATGTATGCTGTTTTTTGGCTTGATTTAAATGTACGAATTTACATGTAATCCTGTCCAACCATTTATTTTTCTTTCAGTAAGATAGAATATAAATGGTCATATTTCAGACACAGTTGCGAATGGTGATCATTCATGATTAATTCATTTGAAAACTGTGATTAACCTCATTAAAAATTGTGTATGCCCTGGACAGATCAGCACCATGCACTATAGCACCCAGGTCATGTGACCACCTAAACTGACCTCCTAGACTGTCACAACACTGAATTTATGGTGTGGCTGCGCTAAAGACGATATTGGACTGGGTAAAATGCTTAACAACATAGTTTACCAGTGATGAGTGCACTGTGTGTCACCTCTTTTGTTGTCATGGAAACAACACTTTATTACTAAGATAGCGTGGCTGGAGGGCACGGTTGGGAATATGTGTGTTCCGATTCGTAATGTAATAATCTAATGTCCTCGCTTTAAATGAATAGTAACTTAACGGAGCGTACAAGCCATAAACTTTGTTGGTGCATGCAAAGAACTCCAAATGAAGCCCGTGAACAGTAAACTCACATCCTACCTTAAGGCAAATGGCAGCACCTGGACCTTTAACTTTCCCCATTCCTCACACATGGGTGGTGCATGGGAACGAATGATAGGCGTCGCTCGCAGAATATTGGATGGACTGCTGCTCAAAAGAAAAAACATTCGTCTCACGCATGAGATCCTCGTCACATTCATGGCAGAAGTTATGGCCATCATCAGAGCCAGAACACCAGTTCCAGTGTCATCCGACCTTGATATGCCGACTGTTCTTACACCTTCTTACACCTGCTATGCTTTTAACCCAGAAAGTTGGGGGAGTCACATCACCTCTGGTGTATTGTGACATAGGTACCCTGTACAACAAATAATGGAAACAGGTGCAGCCGCTGGCAGAAGCTTTCTGGAAACGCTGGCGCCAGGAATACTTGACCAGTCTTCAGGGACGATGCAAATGGCATACGGACAGGCCAAATCTTAGTAAAGGAGATATTGTTCTTTATAAAGATGCGCAAGTCAAGAGGAATCAATGGCCTGTCGGAGTGATTGAAAATGTGTTTCCCAGTCAAGATGACAAAGTGCGGAAGGTGGATGTCAGAGTGGTTAAGCAAGGTTGCCAAAAAGTTTACCCTAGACCAGTCTCTGATGTTGTGTTACTTATAAAGAGAGAATAGTGTTATAATGTGTAATAACAGACAGGGAGTCCTTCATTCATTCATTTTCTATGCCGCTTATCCTCATTAGGGTCACGGGGATGCTGGAGCCTATCTCAGCAGACTTTGGGCGAGAGGCGGGGTACACTCTAGACTGGTCGCCAGTCAGTCGCAGGGCACATATAGACAAACAACCAGTCACACTCACATTCATACCGATGGACAATTTAGAGTCGCCAATTAACCTAACATGCATGTTTTTGGAATGTGGGAGGAAACCGGAGTACCCGGAGAAAACCCACACACGCACGGGGAGAACATGCAAACTCCACACAGAGATGCCCAATGGAGATTTGAACCCAGGTCTTCCAGATCTCCTGACTGTGTGGCCAATGTGCTAACCACTCAGCCACCGTGCGGCCTAGACGTGTGTTGCCTAATTGTACTAACTTTTTTGTTATGTTTTTGTGTCTCATTTGCAAGCGTGCATATATATTCAGTTGTACTGAAGATGTGCCCATATTCAGAAAGTCACTTGCCACTGACAATTACATTGCGCCAGTTCTCATGTGAGGCCTGAGGACATGTTTGCCTGTAAGTGTGTTATACATTGTTATGTGTTTTATACATGTACTAAATGCTAAAATGGGACGTACATCATATTTGGAGGTGTTTAAAGTTGCCCTAAAAATCACTAATGCTAATTGCTAGCATATACAGCAAGGGCTTTCTATACAAGTTAGCTTTGAGCTAGCATATTGTTTAAATTTTGTTTCCTGTCACTGTGTGATCATTTTACATCCTGTGTAAATTAATTTTGACATACTTTATTTCTGTATGTTTAGTTTTGCGGTGCTTCAAGTAAAGGCTATAAAATGGAACCGCAGAGTCTTTACTTTGAAACTTTTATCTGTCTGCTGAGCTAACTGTTAGCGGGAGCAGAACAGTAAAAAGGCAAACTTTTCCTCAGGCCTCACATGAGAACTGGAATAAGCCGAACGGAAAAGAAGAAGAAGTACTTACTTTTAACACGGCCAGAGATTCATTTCAAGCCGCTGGTGAGTCACTTGACTTTGCGTGTGCGCGTGTGTGTATGTGTGTGTGGACCCACATGTTCTCTATGAATGCCCCGCTAGTGACGGTTTGACCACAGTCTCTAATTAGGGGCTGTGTTTTAAAGCTGGGAGAGAGCAATATAATGTGCTTCTCCAGCAGGGTTTTGTTGGTGTTTATTTTGATGTAAGCTTTGAATAGTTCCAAGTTACCAAGCACCACTGTGCGCTCAACAATACAACAATCCAAATTCATCCCCGACACTCAGGCCGGTCATTTGCCCTCTCGTCCTGTCATTTTAGCGCCAAGTCTTAATCATTTACCATGGCAACTGCACTGCACCACCATGTGCACACCCTAGGGTCACGTGTGCTGTAAATACACCACCAGTAGAAGTAAAATAGCACTTTATATCACTCTATCACACACAATACCATGGACCACACAGACATACTTCACGTTATCTAACATAGTCCCAGGGGAGTGTTATTGGTGAGAAGCATGTTTTTCCCTCCACTAGTATCTAGGTTAGAAACACAAAAAGAGAAGCACGGTGGCCTATATACCACAACAAGGCTGCCTAGAAATAGACACAGCACAGCCTCCAACAAAAAATGCATTTAAATATTGTTGGACTGTCCGTAAGTGATCACTCAAAGGTACTCCGGTCGCTGTGCATGCATGTGGTGCCCCTCCACGATCAACCATGCATGCAACACATGCACAGCAGCAGATGCCTGCAGTTTTGTCTTAGCTGCAAGAAGCCGAAGAAAGGCAGTCTAAACATCAACATCGCCTTTTGCTGTCTAAATAATGCAGAGCAGTCAGTGGCTGATTAGTGAATTATTCACAAGAGGGAGCGGATCACGAGAAATGTATAGCCTTTGTCCAAAAAGACGGCAAAGCGTACATATAAATACACTCAAAGTTTTTAGAGTCAAAATCTTAACACCCAGAAGAATTGCAAGATTGTACATATTGAACTGTTTGGATGCAAAAATGCAAAAAGAATAAATGACAAAAATGGAGAGCATTAAAGTGAAATTGGCTGTTTATCAAAAGTTGAAACTGTTGACATAAATAGGGATTGAATGTGATTTAGTGTCAGGTGTTCACACGGTTGCCCTGCCGATTGACTGGCGACCAGTTCAGGGTGTACCCCGCCTCCCGCCCAAAGTCAGCTGGGACAGGCTCCAGCATACCCGCGACCCTAATGAGGATGAGCGGTATAGAAAATGAATGAATGAATGAATGAGTGTTCACACAATCATGCTCTCTTAATGGCAAAGGCAGCTTTGACAGCAAGCTGCCTCTTTTTCCAGTTTCCATGCAAGAGCTTTCTCTCTTTGAACACGGTGGGATTGTTGAACTGCATAAGCAAGGCCTTTCGCAGCCTCAGCGCCATTGCTGCTGGGGTTGGACGCAGTAAGCCAGTCGTTTTGGACTTTTTCAAACATCCTGACGCTTATGGAACAAAAAAGTCATGTGACCCAAATGAAGGTTGTTATTGGTGCAGAGTGCAGTCCAATAACCATCAGACGCTATCTGCCAGAGAAGGCTTTTAAGAAGAAAAAAATTTCCTCAAAGGCCTCGTCTCCTTTAAGGTTTGGAACTTCAAGGAGAGCACCAAACATGGGACAAAAGTTTCAGTGTGTCCCTTGACGGTCTTAATGGCTTCCAACAATACTGGCATGACAAGGAGATCCCACCTGAGATGTTTTCCACGCGGCACAGTGGAGGGGGCACCATCATGATCCTTCAACGGAACAATATCCCCTCATTTAATCCGATGGAGAACATTTAGGGATGGATGGCAAGGGAAGTTTACAAAAATGGACGTCAGTTCTAGACAGTGGATGCCCTTCATGAAGCCATCATGTGAGCCACAATTATTAGTACAATACTTTGCCCTTTGCCAACAAAAACAGCACCTAATCTTCTCCTGTAATGTTTCACGAAATGGAAGAATATAGAAAGAGTGATCTTCAAAAATTAACATTTCCTGGTATTTTAGAGCATTTATGATGTCAGGCACCATAACAAGGTTTCCAGGGCCGTTGGAAGAGAAACAGGCCCACAGCATCACCGATGTTCCCCCATATTTCAAAGTGGGCATGAGGTGCTTTTCTGCATACTTATCTTTTGTGTTACGCCAGACCCACTTGGAATGTTTGCTGCTCACGGTCCCACTTGAAGTTCCAGAACCTCTTAGCAAACTCCAAACGTTTACATTTATGATTGAGAGAAGGAAAAAGGGTTTTATTGTTCATGCATCCCAAACAGGTTTTTGGCATGTAGATAGCGCCTGATGGTTGTTTTGGAGACTTAGTAACCCCGAGATGCTACCGTTTGTTGCAGTTCATCAACAGTGAGTGGCTATTTTATTGTGGACTTGTGAAGGTCGTTGCACATCTGCCCTACTTGAAAGGTGTGTTCCTTCTGCTTTCTCATGATGAAGAGTGGGTAAATGAAATAGATTTTGTGTTATTTCATATTTACACCCCATGGTAACTGGAAGTGATGAATTACTAAGAAAATGTTCCTAGAGACGCTGAACTTTGTAAACTACTGTAGAAATGACAGAAATACTTCAATTACACGTATTTCCAAGGAATTATGCCAATAGTTGTAGGACAGGTGATTTTATGAAAAATAATTATTTCTTTGTCATGGATTTTTTGACTTTCTTAAAATTTACTGGAGTTGAAGGTTACATTTTTCTCCAATTTTCAGTGTGAGAGTTTGATTCTGCAATTAAAATTGAAATTATTTTAAAGCTTTTTACACATCTTAAACAGGGGTGCCAATAATTATGGAGGTCACTGTAATTGTTTGCAATAAATTGCTTACTATAAAATGTTTTTGTTTGACTCTTGTTTGTATTTGCGTTTTGAATCTCAAATTAGAACCTCCTCTGGAGTGTGGATGAAAATATACATATCTGTTGTCATGGTGCTGCTCGGCTCTACGTGTCAATATTAGTCAATATTCATGCTGGGCTGCTGTAGTGATTCATCCTTGTTTGTATGTGCTGTAATAAAGCTGTTAATGGAGTTTCTTATTTAGCTTTTATGTACAGAAACACTTTCATTTGCACATTGCATTGTATTGACATGCAGTTGGTTGGGTTAGGCTTAGAGGTCAGGGTAAATTCCGGGAAGGGTTAAGGTTAGGGGTATCGCAACAGTCAGATCTTATTATACTATTTTTCTTAAAGATGCACAAAAATAGCAATAATCTCTTCCAGGATCAAACTGTCACCATCATAGAGATGCTATTAACAGCACAGGTAATCCATCCATCCATCCATTTTCTTCCGCTTATCCGAGGTCGGGTCGCGGGGGCAGCAACCTAAGCAGGGAAGCCCAGACGTCCCTCTCCCCGGCCACTTCGTTCTAGCTCTTTCCAGCGGATGCCGAGGCGTTCCCAGGCCAGCTGAGAGAGATAGTCTCTCCAACGTGTCCTGGGTCTTCCCCGAGGCTTCCTACCGGTTGGACGTGCCCTGGGGGGCATCCTAACCAGATGCCCGAGCCACCTCATCTGACTCCTCTCAATGCGGAGGAGCAGCGGTTCTACTTTGAGTCTCTCCCGGATGTCAGTGCTTCTCACCAGTGCTTCTCACCCTATCTCTAAGGGAGAGTCCAGCCACCCTGCGGAGAAAACTCATTTTGGCCGCTTGTACCCGCGATCTTGTCCTTTTGGTCACTACCCAAAGCTCATGACCATAGGTGAAGGTAGGAACAAAGATCAACCGGTAAATTTAGAGCTTTTCCTTTTGGCTCAGCTCTCTTTTGACCACGACAGACCGGTGCAGAGTCCGCATCACTGCAGACGCTACACCAATCCGCCTGTCCATTTCGTGTTCCATCCTTCCATCACTCGTGAACAAGACCCTGAGGTACCTAAACTCCTCCAATTGAGGCAGGACCTCATCCCTGACCCGGAGATGGCACTCCACCTTTTCCCGGGCGAGAACCATGGACTTGGACTTGGAGGTGCTGATTCTCATCCCAGCCGCTTCACACTCAGCTGCGAACCGATCCAGTGGGAGTGGAAGGTCACTGCTCGATGAAGCCAACAGGACCACATCATCTGCAAAAAGAGGAGACCAAATCCTGTGGCCACCCAACTGAAACCCCTCACCGCCCTGGCTGCGCCTAGAAATTCTGTCCATGAAAGTAATGAACAGAATCGGTGACAAAAAGCAGAGTCCAACCCTCACTGGAAACAGGTCTGACTTATTGCCGGCAATGCGAACCAAACTCTTGACACCGCCTGGATTAGGTGGTTCGATACCCCATCTTCCCGGAGCACTCCCCACAGTATTCCCCGAGTAACACGGTCGAATGCCTTCTCCAAGTCCACAAAACACATGAAGACTGGTTGGGCAAACTCCCATGCACCCTCAAGGACCCTGCCGAGAGTGTAAAGCTGGTCCACAGTTCCACGACAAGGACGAAAACCACACTGCTCCTCCTGAATCCGAGATTCGACTATCCGGCGGATTCTCATCTCCAGAACCCCTGAATAGACCTTACCGGGAAGGCTGAGGAGTGTGATCACACGATAGTTAGAAAACACCGTCTAGTCCCCCTTCTTGAAAAGCGGGACCCCTAGGGCCTTGCCACCGAGGATCTTTTTGACCACCTCGGTGACCTCAGACCCAGAGATAGGCGAACCCGCCTCAGAGTCCCCAGGCACTGCTTCCATGTTGGAAGGCGTGTCGGTGGGATTGAGGAGGTCTTCAGAGTATTCCCTCCACCGGTCCACAACATCTTGAGTCAAGTTCAGCAGCACACTGTCCCCACCATACACGGTGTTGACTGTGCACTGCTTCCCCCTCCTGAGAATGAGGGGATGGTGGAAACTTTGAAGCCATCCGGAAGTCGTTTTCCACGGCCTCTCAGAACTCCTTCCATGTCCGGGTTTTTGCCTTAGCGACTGCCAGAGCTGCAGACCGCTTGCCCTTCCGGTACCTGTCAGCTGCCACCAGAGTCCAATGGGCATAGACAGCCTGATAGGATTCTTTTTTTCAGCGTTTACGGCATCCCTCACCACTGGTGTTCACCAACGGGTTCTGGGATTACCGCCACGACAGGCACTGACCACCTTACGGCCACAGCTCCTATTGGCTGCATCGACAATGGAGGCACAAAACATTGCCAACTCGGATTCAATGTCCGCTGCCTCCCTCGGAACATGGTCAAAGCTCTCCCGTAGGTGGGAGTTGAAACTCCTTCTGAGAGGGGACTCTGCCAGACATTCCCAGCAGAACCCTTCACAATGTGTTTGAGTCTGCCAGGTCTGACCGGCATCCTCCCAAACTATCGGAACCAACTCACCACCAGGTGGTGATCAGTTGACAGGTCCGCCCCTCTCCTCACCCGAGTGTCCAAAACATGTGGCCGCAAGTCCGACGACACAACCACAAAGTCAATCATTGAACTGCGGCCCAGGGTGTCCTGGTGCCAAGTTCACATGTGGACACCCTTATGCTTGAACATGGTGTTCGTTATAGCCAATTCGTGACGAGCACAGAAGTCCAATAACAAAACACCATTCGGGTTAGGATCATGGGGGTTGTTCCTCCCAATCACACCTCTCCAGGTCTCACTGTCGTTGCCAACATTAGCGTTGAAGTCACCCAGCAGAACAAGGGAATCCCCCGGGGGAGCACTCTCTATATCCGTAGACGTAGGGAAACTACCTTCTGCAGGCCTGGAGCCGGGGGCCCAACAAGAATTGCCACCCCTGCCCGTCGCCTCTCATTGCCGGCAACACCAGAGTAGAATAAAGTCCAGCCACTCTCGAGAGGACTGGTTCCAGAGCCTTTGCTGTGCGTTGAGGTGAGTCCGACTATATCTAGCCGGAATTTCTCCACCTCACGCACCAGCTCAGGCTCCCCGACCCCTTTGGCCCCTCCCACGAGTGGTGAGCTCATGGGATGGGGGACCCACGTTACTTTTTCGAGCTGTGCCCGACCGGGCCCCATGGGTGCAGGCCCGGCCATCAGACGCTCGCGATCCTGCCCCGCCTCCAGGCCTGGCTCCAGAGGGGGACCCCAGTGACCCGCGTCCGGGCAAGGGAAAATGAAGTCCATTGTTATTGTGCATCATTGGGGTCTATTGAGACACTTTTTGTCTGGTAATTATTAAAGCACAGGTAATTATTTTTTAATATTAAACTGCACAGATAAGTTAACCATCATAATTTCAGAATAAACCTTCTCAAAGGATGACAGCTAATGCATTCTAAAACAAAACAAAGACAACACGCAACTGAACATTGCTACTCTTGTTTGGTAGCAGCGCGATGTCGGCACTTGGTTCAAACGCTTGCAGGAGATTGCAGTTTGACAGGTAGTTGTGCTAAATCTGTCATGGTTTTTGCACCACACTGAATATTGCACTTTAAATCACTAGTTGTACTCTAGTAAGACTGACAAATATTCTCAGTAGAACATCTAAAGTCAATTCCTGGGTGAATAGAAAAAAACAACAATTTTCCCATAGGAAGTCATAGAAGTAGCAATAATCAGTTCCAGGATCGAATTGTCATCATCATAATGCTTCTTCTAACTACAGGCATTAAAAAAGAACGTCACTGATGCGTTTTAAAGCACGTAAACAGCAATTATGACTGCCCGAAGGCAGCTTGTTTGCAACTAGCATTAGCAGTTTTAAACTTTATTTAGCACAGTTTAGCATGAATTCACAATTGGTTGACCTCTCAGGAGGTTGCTTTGTACTTATTATCATTATAGCGGCGCTAAAAACAAACATAAGCAGCGATTATCACACTATCAATGTTGATTTTATGCTGTTGCACAATTACTTGGCAGTTCTGTAGTACTGATGAGTACCCATGAATGTGTCATTTTCTCAGTTTTTTTCTGTTTGTTTCCTTTCTCCAACGTGCAGGCAGCAGGGCCACACTGTAGACACCCCTGAATTGATGACACCACCATTGTGCATGCATGTTAAAACTGCACCGTGTGCTTGACTTACAGTCCAGGTGCTTCTTCTTGGGCGCCATTACTTCATGAGTGGTGGCCTTGCACACGGCCCGGGCCATGTCTGAGCCCGTCAGCTGGTACTGGGCCGCGGCGATGCGGTCCGTGAGCGTCTGCCCGGACATTTAGACCCTCTCTGAAATGCTTCACCGCAGGAAAAACAATCAATCTATAAATCGCCCACCACAGCTTCCCAGGTGGTTCTGGTGCAGCAAACAGGCCTTTGACCTTCCTCTTGCCTGGGTTGGATAGAAACGACACAGAAAATATGGTATTTGTTTTGAATGGAGCTTCGTGCTGATAAAAATGAGCTCTTTTGTGGTTCGACTTACGTGAATTGCTCACGGCTTGTCGGGTTTTAGGGAACCAGCGTGCGCTTTCAGCACCTCGGACAGCTAAAGCTACTCGGTTATGTAACACCCCACCAGCGATGGGAGCCCTGCAGCTGATATTAAGCCCCCCCAAATGTGTGAAACTAAACAAAACACAAAATCCTTCTGTTTTGTTAACACTCCATGGGTAGGTCCGAGATTACGTCCTGATGGCGCATGCGGATAATTCCTCTTTCGGCGTCTTCAAAGAAAGGGGTTAAACAAATAATCATCCAAAAAATGCGGTGTTTCCCCCCCCCCTATTCTGCGGCGACAGAAAATGTGCACCCAATGCGAAAAAGTGTGCGCAGTGCAAGGACCCGAGGAGGAGGGGACAGGATCCTTATTCGCCTCCTCGCTACGCTTTTAATTTATTTATTTATTTCGACGCCTTTTATCTTTTACCACTGAGACTCTCCTCCCCCCGCCAGTGGATGCTTGGACGCGGGTGGGTCGTCACACACTGACCAGTTTACGTCTCTTAAAGGGGAGTGGACATGGGCGGTGGGTTATTTAGTGCTCAAGCAGCCAGCGGGCCACAACAAAGGGTCAATAAATTGCCGCGACATGGGTTCATTCGCGTCACATATTTGCAACTACACAGTAAACTTGAATTTAAGCTGTCTCTGGTTCGTTTTGCCGCATTACACAATAAATAACCCCCTCTTGGTCACATGCATGGTGCAATATGAGTATCTATATCATTTTAATGCTTAATATGCTACATTACATGCTTAATATCGCTATTATTTCCATAGATTGAAGCGTTTGCACAATAACTCGATGCTTTACGGTCCCCCATGTCACGTCGCGTAGCGTCATGACGTCACATGACGAAGGCGGAAACGCCCATTTCACCCGCATCCTCCCGCAGTGGATCGAAAACGTCGTTAAATTATCTCTTATCTCTTGTAGTCAAATCACCAAAATGTGAAAAGACGCGTTATCTGTGACTATTACTGTAATGTTGTCTTAATTTTTATATGGCTACCCGGAAGCTTTACATTACACAATACATTCCGTCTCTGTTCTTGTATTCTTACATTTTCTCTACTCAGTAGTCCAACTACGTGGACGAAATTTGCGTAGCATATCCATTTTGTTTCATGTGTTTCTTCAAGGCAATAAGCGGAAAGTACTCAACGCCCAGTTGCCGAGAGACACGAGCGCTATGACCTCGATGGTGACGTAACCCGGAAGAGTGGCCACGTCGCCAAGTACTGCGAGAAACAGACAACGGTTCGTTCCGTACCAACAGGCGGAAAACTACACGACAGGTGAGTAAAAGTATAGGCTGCTTTAACGGGTCAAAATCAGATGTCTTTAGTGTTTAATAAGCCCCAGGTTAATGGCTGTACGATTTAAGACATTTAGAGTGAGTCTGTGCAAGTTGGATGTATCATTTGCTATAAATAAACAGTTTTATTGCGTTAGAACTTTGCCCACTTCTTGTTCTGTGTCATTGTTGGTCCAGACCGCATTGATAGAGATAGACTTTTGTATATTAGTTGAAAACGTCTCTAGTTGAAAACACATGAATGAACGGGAAAACACATACTACTAAATGCTGGACCTAACATTAGATTTAGTTGACTCTGTGGTGTGTCTGTGATGTGTTTCAGCCATGGCACACTTTAAAGAGGCGTCAAAATGGTCCACTTTGCACCCTAAACCTGCAGGCTTGGTTTTGCAGTATGGCACTGCTGGCTTCAGGACCAACGGCAAGCATCTGGACCACATCATGTTCAGGATGGGACTGCTGGCTGTGCTGCGGTCCAAAAAAACCAAAGCGGCTGTCGGAGTCATGGTCACCGCCTCTCACAACCCTGAGGTTCTCTGGGACGAAGTTGTGTTTCATTGTCCATTCTGCGTCATGCACAAACTAATGATTTCTTCATGACCGGACCTGTAGGAGGACAACGGTGTGAAGCTGATTGACCCCATGGGTGAGATGTTGGCTGCTGCATGGGAAGGCCACGCCACCCATCTGGCCAAAATGGAGCAGCAGGAGTTACTGTCTATGCTTGAGGACATAGTAGCGAAAGAAAGAATAGACATGAGCCATGACGCTGTTGTGTTTGTAGGCAAAGACACCAGGTACGGTGGAACATTCCGGAACGCTAGCACTGTTAATCTTTCGCATATTCTGTAAAATGTGGCTACAGGAGCAGCAGTGACAGCCTCTCACAAGCAGTACTGGATGGTGTGCATGCTCTGCATGGTCACAGCAAAGGTTAGCATCTCTATCCTCTATATTTTGTATTTGTTTGCTTCTAAACTTCAGCATCTCATGTCCAATCAGATTATGGGTTGGTGACTACCCCACAACTCCACTACATGGTGCGCTGTCATAACACACAGGGGTGCTATGGCGAGGCCACAGTGGAGGGCTACTATAGCAAACTCTGCCAGGCTTTCATTGAGCTCACCAAGAATGTAAGACAATTCTCCGACGTCACACTCACACTTGATTTTAAACGTGTGTTTTTTATTTTGCCATCCTTACATCCTGGCATCAGACACCCAACCGCACAGATGACCAGAAGCAACTCACTGTGGACGGCGCCAACGGCATTGGCGCGCTAAAGGTACGTGAGATGGAGCGCCACCTTAAGAGGGAGTTGCAGTTTTCCCTATTCAACCACGGCGATGGACAACTCAACCACCAGTGTGGCGCAGATTTTGTCAAAGTGCAGCAGAAACCTCCCACAGGTGTGATTGTTGTCTTAAGATGCCAGTTTTTTAACCACAACATTTAATAAGATCTATAGCAGATATGCTCTAATTGATTGGCCATTGATTAGTGTCGGCCAATTTCGCCATCACATGATTGGCATATGCCGATAAATGCCTTCTAAAACCGATCACAAAAAAAACATTGGCGTGCGGCCACAAACCCTACACGGGTGTTGCGTCACGTAGGGCTGCCAACTTCTGTATTAAGCCGACAAGGGATGTACCTTGCCTCGTGTTGCTGCGACAATCAACACTAGTCTGTAAAACCTCAATGGCTTCAGTTGACAGCTGGACACAGACTACATAAGCGTGTCTGATCACTGCCTTATCAAACCTATTGCAGTTCCACTCTCCTTGCATCTATTTATCCACACGCTTTGCCTAGCTGTCACTGGCAGTAGCTAGCTAGCTAGAGTTATCTACGTTATCCTTTTGACTGGATGGCATGTTTATGGGTTATGTACTAAATCTTTCAAGTGTCACTGAACAATTTTGCTGTCTTGTTGTTATGATAGTAATGATGTCTCGTACTCAAAACACTATTTATGTGTGGTTGTTTAATGAACATTTATTTCCCTTGTATTGGTCATACTCCAAAACATGCATCAAATTAAATTCAGGTTTGTGTCAAATAGTGGAAAAATAATTTCACTCAAATAAAGGCAAAAAAACCCCAAAACAATAATCCACTCAAAAGTTTATTTTTTAATAATTTTATATTTGCCAGGGGCACTTGGAATTGTCTACTGCTACTACTACTCATCATAAATACATTTTAAAAAATGTATACCTAATCAATGTGATAGGTATCGGTATCAGCTGATTTTACTCATGAATGATTGGTATCCAAATTGGCCGCGCAAAACCTCAATTGGAGCATCCTTAATATATAGTCTTATTACTATCATATATTATGATATAATACTAGTTATAAAATATTATGTTAATTAATGTCTTACTGTGGCCACAAAAGACATGAAGGTGAACGCTGGCGAGCGCTGCTGTTCATTTGATGGCGACGGCGACCGCATTGTGTATTACTACATCAGTTCGGACGGACGATTCCATCTGCTGGATGGAGACAAGATAGCGACGCTTATCAGCACTTTTCTCAAAGAGCTCCTCGTTCAGGTACGACACTAACAGTAAAAAAACCTACCATAGCAACACAAATGCTATCAAAGGCGTATGTGATTCTTTGAAAGGCTGGTCTGAATTTGAAGTTAGCAGTCGTGCAAACGGCGTACGCTAACGGGAACTCGACGCGCTACCTGGAAGACAACATGAAGGTGATCGTGAGGTGCACAAAGACTGGAGTGAAGCACCTTCATCATGCAGCACAGGAGTTTGACACGGGGGTGTACTTTGAGGCCAACGGCCATGGAACGGTGAGGGACGCGCAATGAATAAAAAAGATCCACATCATGGTGAGCAACTCTCAAGCTTGTGTGTCTGCTTTGGTGTCAGGTGCTGTTTAGCAAGGCAGCTGAGGAGAAGATTAAACAGCTCGCTGACGACCCAAACACCAATGAGGGCAGAAAGAGAGCGGCTCTTCTGCTGCGGCACACCATCAATGTCGTCAACCAGGTTTCTTACACAAATGCTCACTTTTGAATATGGATTTATATTATTGCTTATGTCACTTGGTGTCTTCAACCCTGTAAAGACTGTAGGTGACGCCATCTCTGACATGCTGCTAATAGAGGCTATATTAGCCCTAAAGGGAATGACTGTGCAGCAGTGGGACGCCATCTACACCGATCTCCCCAACAGGCAGCTGAAAGTCAAGGTAAGGCCTCACTTACACCCCCTACAAACACTGAAAAATGTGTACTTTTTTAAAATTTAGATGTAAGTGTAGTTTGTCCACACCTAGGTAAGAAGGTAAGAAGGTAAGAAGGACTAGAACAAATCAGTATTTAACTAACTGTACCTGTTGATTTGTTCTAATCAAATATCATGACATTACTACTACCACATCACTACTACTACTAGGAGGAGGAGTATAGAGCGGGAGGAGCCACTTATTGTAGCCCACAAAGATGCACTATATTTGGGCACACGCTCCGAGCAGCCGGTGTAACGCTGCGGAGGTCTTTGGAAAACCTTTTGCACTTTCAAACGCCGCAGTGCCGGCATTTCATGTTACTGATGAGGTTTTGTGTGTGCTTGACGGGGTTCATCACGAAGCATTTTGTACAACTAGCAGGCAAAATATCTTCCTCGGAAAATGAATGTTTGTTTACAAGTGAGCTCTGGAGAAGTTACGACAGGCCATAAACGTCACAGGCAGGAGAAAAAAGGAGCGCTTGATTTGATTACCCACACACACTACAGGTAGGCTTTGCCTCATTGGAGGATTTTTTTTATTAATTATCGGTTCTTTGAGCTATTTTATGTTATTATATTTATAGTATGGCGGTACGGCGTCATCATTTTTAGGCTGACATGAGGGAATTATCAATTTAAATTATCAATTTATACTGTTAATGGCAGGCACATATATACACTGCTCAAAAAAATTTGAGGAACACTTTGAAAACACATCAGATTTAAACGGAGGGGAAAACGATGTTGAATACCTTTCCTGATAAGTAGGTGATATATTAGTAACAAAATGATGCCACATGATTTGATAGAAATGAAAATGATCACCCTAAAGAGGGGGAAAATCAAAGACACCCCAAAAAATTAAAGTGAAAAAATGATGCAGCAGTCTGGTCCATTTTGCCAAAATGTCATTGTGCTGAAGCCAGTAGCTAGCTGGTTTAATGTGGCGAGGTGTCACTACGCCATTAACAGAGTTCTTGGACATAACAATGTTAATAACAATAATAACAACGTCACTATTGCTTGATAATGGTAATGGTTTAATTTTATTTGAACATGCATATAAATTACATTGGAATACATCACTTAATACAACTGACAGTTCCACATGTCCAAAAGGAGTAGGAAGAAGCAAAGCTTATTTAATCCTTCCCCTGTGGGATTTCTCCTATTACAATACATTTGTAGACTTCCGGCAGTTAGTAAGTTGAAAAGCATGTAAGTAAGCAAGTAAGGTAACGTGACAATGTGTTAAATAGTGGTCAATGTCCTTATTATTGTAAATAAATTAAATTACATAGCAGTCCTGATGAATGATAATTAGGTCACGTGATGTAAATGGAGCCTCGTTGGAGTTTTTTTTCAGAAGGCTTTACAGACAGAATAGGTGTGTATTATGTGCATTCTTAGCTGCCTCATTTTAGCTGTTTTTATATCTTTAGAAAGCACAGAAAAGAGAGACATGCACTCCTGTCTCACATAAGCATTGTGGATGATAGGCAACATTCCACAAAGAGTGTACCTTTCCTTTTAGCCAACACTAATATTTTATTTCTGAAACATGTATACAAGCAGATTTAGTTTACTTGAGGTGCGGCATTTTTTTTGTTAGTCTACAAATGATTAATGGAGGCAGTGTGTCCCATTACCTTTGTGCGAATTATTTATTCTGTACTACCACTAACACTGATGAATAGTGACAGAGTAGAATTCCTCTGTGTGCTGTGCTCCGCAGGTGTCAGACCGCAGGGTGATCGACACAGCCGACGCCGAGAGACGCACCGTGAGCCCGGCCGGCCTGCAGGACGCCATCGACAGCCTGGTGAAGAAATACAGACACGCTCGCTCCTTCGTGAGGCCGTCTGGCACAGAGGACGTTGTGAGGGTTTACGCTGAGGCCGACACTCAGGTGGGAATATTTCATCTGATGCACTTGTGGATATGTACAGTATATTACTCACACTATGTGTGTTTCCTTTTAGGAGAGTGCTGACTCCCTTGCACATGAAGTCAGCCTTTTAGTGTATCGCCTCGCTGGCGGGGTGGGAGACCAACCCAAACTTTTGCACTAATTAGTCAACAAAACAAGACACTTGTATTTGATTAAGACTGGAAGCAGACATGCTCAAACCTCTGTACGCTGTACGCACATACAGTGTATAGTGTACTTGTAGCGTTTGGCTAAGGTGACTTTATTATCACACTACTACGACACTACGAAGTAATTAAGAAACAGAATCAACATATTTTTATTACAGGAAAGGTACTTTGTTGTTGCCGGCTAAGTGCATTTTGGGTACAACAAGAAGACAAAATGCTGCACACTAATTTTTTCTTTGTTTACATCTGTCATTGGGAAGCAAATGTGCGCTCTGCGGGGTGCGACTTCTCCTTAGCAGAATCGCACTGCCCCGTATTGCTGGGTTTCATGTGATGTCACATCCGCAGCAGTATTAAACGGCACGGACATCATCATCAGCTACAAAGTATTGCACAAACATACCGAGTGTGTATGTGGCCATAGCTTATGCCTCTGTCTGCTTACCGGAATCCTCGGATCCTCGATGTTGCGTGGTTGAAACCCAGTAATATGTTGGAGTAGACACATGATGCAAGAAACACACCCTGTGGGAAATGTGGTGTGCTTCTGTACTGTACTGAAAAATTGGATTAGGAGTAAGTGTGCCATCACACCCCCACCTTGTATCTGTCACCACTAAATGACTCTATCATAATCATTTGTTAAATCCTGGGTCATTTTACCGTCACAATCTACTAACATTTGATATGCTGTGTAAATTGGCTTCTTAATATGTAACCATGTAATTAAATGTAAATAATGAAAGAACAATCATGTGTTTACACCAGACTGCTTTAACCATTCCTGGTTGGAGGTGATGCTTCAGTCTAAATAAATATTGCATACACCGTTTAGTCTCATTTCTTGCGTTATTTATTTGTGTTGTAAAATAAGTCATCCACACACACACACAGGAGTGAAGCAGGTTAGATAGAATATCAGGTTGCTAAGGGAGGTTGGGTAGTTTTATTCTTCCTTTGTGTCAGCAGCAGCTTCGGAAGCGCTGAAGGTACGCTCAGATGTGTCGCTCTCGTTGGTGTCTTCGTCAGCCCTTGTGAGAAACAAGAGTCACAAAGAGGAAAAATAGGTTTAAGCGACACTACTTGACACTGCAAGAGTGATTCATCTGTTAATCTATTGTGTGTACACAACATGGCCCCGTTTTTTTAAAACTAAATTAAGGCTCCTCTAGTAAAGTAAGAGGGACCGCTTCACTTTTTGGTCAACACATTTAATTTATGAGGGACCACATAGTACATGTGAAAACAGCATGAAACACCTCTGGAGTGAACCAAATTGACACCAGCATAAGTTAAAGTCTGATTTGGTTTCTTGAAGTGGGTTGCTAAATGTGTACCATATGACCACAAAGTGGTTCAGGTTCACAATGGGTATTGACAGAGGTGGACCATAAAGAGACTTGAATCCTCTTACAATATGAACACAGCAAGATTTAATTGCTTTTGTAGGTGTTATTTTGTTTTGTTCTGTTTTGTTTTTTTTGTTTTTTTTAAATGGAAGTGAAACAGAAGTGACACCAGTTTCAGTTGTGTTGCTCCATTACTCAAAGTGGTTTGTCTAATGTGCAATGTGAATACAAAGTGGTTCAGGTTAACATTGTCATATATATATAAATATTACCATCGTCCCCGCATACCGATACATTTTCAAACTCACCTATTAAGTCTGGTACATTTTCATAAGTAGTAGTATTACATATCAGTGCATAAAGAATACAAGACATTTAAATAATTTATTAATCACTAAATTAATACATCTAAGTTAGGACAAAATCACATAAAATATATGAAAATATTATTTTAAATAACAAAAGAATGTAAAAAAGTAACCATTCCAATAAAATTTAAGACTGAAAAGTTTTTTCACACACGGCTGTGTTTACTATTGGTCAACGTTTCAACAAACGAACGTTTCAGACAAACATTACCTGAAATGACTTGACATATCAAAAGTATTCATATTTTGATTTGAGAATCGATTACAGAGTTTAAAGAGCTGGTATCGGAAGTATCATTATTTCAGTATCGGCTCACACATCACTACTCCTGAGACCTGAAGTGGAACAGAAAAAGAACCCCTTTTCTGTTTTGTAGTCATAAGGACTGACTTGTGTTTATGTGTAAACACCCTGACAAAGTGCATTTCTAAGAGGGGCCTAGGTGGCAGATCCGCCACTGCTCTACCTCCCAGACTTTTCCGTGGCCTTGTCCGCATTGGTTCTCTCGGATGGCGGCGAGGCCTCTTCCGCTCCGGCTTCGCTGCCACTGGGAGCTCCCTCCACCACCACGGGGTGTGTCTGCGGCCACCGGTGGGGAGGGCTCGCTGTCTGAGGCCACCAGTGTTTGGGATTCTGTACTCAGACAGGTTGCAGACCATCGTGCTCAGAGGGTGGTCTTCACCCTTCATCAGTTTCCTTGTAAAGAGAGAAAATACCAGGTCACTTTTGTGTGTTTATGTGGTTGTCGCACGTGTATGTTGTAATCTCAATCTCCAGAGCCATCTTGACGTTCAGTAAATCCTGATGTTCTGGTAAAAGCAAGGCAATCTTCTTCTTAGTCACCTGCAGTTCCAGTTTGAGCGCTTCGATGTGCTCCTGCGCCAGGCAAAAGTAGTTTTTTGCTCCAAGGACTTTTTTGTGTGTAATGGCATACATACCTGCAGCGCTTGCCCTTTTTCCTTGTATTTCTTTAAAGAGTCATGAATCAGAGCCTCCAAGTACACGATCCTCGTCTTCAGCGCATCCAGCTCTCGCTCCTTGATGAGAATCTACTCTCAAAACCAACATGTTTTCACCTTTTCTTGAGAAAAGAAGTGAAGTAAGCAGTACGTGTTTCTTGTAGCAGCCCATCTCTTCCCTCAGGCTGCGAAAACTTTGGATGTGCTTGCTGGAGGCGTCGCTCAGGTCCTGAAACTTTGCTTTGTACCAGGCGTCCATGTCCTGCAGGTTAAAAACCCAAAACCATCACCTCTGTGGATGAAGTTGCTTCAAAGATGCCACCTGGCGTCAACAGCCACAGCCCACCTGGAGGTTTTTAGCGGCGATGCAGTCGTGCTGAGACTGGATCTGCTTTAGAGCAGAGGCCAGATCCGGAACACCAAAGGTCAGGTCAATTTTGGAGTGACTGAAGAGATCTTCTCCATCAGCTCCTCGATTTCCTGTTGGTGGAACAGAAACAATGTGAAGTTGGCCAAACACACGCCACACAATACTGTAATTAAAATACTTTCCATGTTAAATTATGCAATTAGGGGTGCACAATATTTATCGGGCCAATATGAGGAATTCTGACTAATAATAAATTTTTAATTTTAATCTGAACATATTTGTTTCTCCAGGTACTCCGGTTTCCTCCCACATTCCAAAAACATGCATGTAGGGTTAATTGGCGACTCTAAATTGGCCATTAGAGCGTGAATGTGAGTGTGAATGGTTGTCTGTCTGCCCTGCGATTGACTGGCGACCAGTCCAGGGTGTACCCCGCCTCCCGCCCATAGTCAGCTGGGATAGGCTCTAGCATACCCGCGACCCTAATGAGTATAAGCGGTATAGAAAATGGATGGACGTTACAGTAATGTTTAGGAATAACTTACTGATCTCACGTTTGTTCCATCAACTTAGACAAGCGGAACCGTCTATTACCTACCGTGGTTTTGCCCGGAAGTCTTTTTGCGTTACCCCCGCCATTTCCTGCAAACACTTCTTTGAACGAAAGTAACGTCAATTGAAAGTGTTCTCTACTACCTCGTCTCGTTCGGAATGGCTGGAAACTTCTGGCAAAGTTCTCACTAGTAAGTCTGAAGTGAAATAACTCGACATGGTAGCTTTTTAGGGACATAGCGGCCGTTTTCTTTACGCGGCCTAGCGTTAGCATCGCGGAAGCTAGCTAGCGCTTTCGAACTGTCACTACTACAAACTAACGGTACTATTTGGCTAAAATGCCACAGTTTGGGTTTTAAAAGACGAGACTGCTTTAAGCTTTGCATGTTAATGCTTTTAAACAAACCTTCCGGATTTTCAACTGCTGACAGAATTGGTGGTCACTTGTGCTCTGTAGTGCTTTGTGTTACTGTTAATATAACTCTGTCAAGTGTGTTAAAAAGCCACTGTGTTCATCTTCCCCAGTCTGCAATGGGTGCTGGACAAACAAGACCTCATGAAAGAACGACAAAAAGACCTGAAGTTTCTCTCTGAAGAAGAATACTGGAAGCTGCAGATCTTCTTTGCCAATGGTATATACATGATTTGATAAATGAGGTGCAATGACGGTGAGTGAATGTATGTGGTCTCTTCCTCTGTCAGTCATCCAGGCTTTGGGAGAACACTTGAAACTGAGACAACAGGTTATTGCCACTGCTACTGTCTACTTCAAACGCTTCTATGCAAGGTATATTATGTATAATCTTATTATCAATGAAGTGCTTTCACAGCAGTACAACAGTTTTGGTGTCAACCCTCAGCTAACAACCATTGTCACCATGCTCCACTTGCAGATACTCATTAAAAAGTATAGACCCGGTTCTTATGGCTCCTACCTGTGTTTTCTTAGCTTCTAAAGTGGAGGTAAGGACATTTATTTAGCACTTGTACTGCAACGGAATATTAGGACCACACTGCAAAGCAAAAATGGCAAATTTACCTGAAAATTTATTAATGCAGGTACTGTAATCCCTTGTTTATTACTGTTAATTGGTTCCAGACCTGACTATGATATGTGCTTTAGTATTGATAAATGGAATAATTTTCTACTTAGATCTTTGACAATCAATTAAAACCTTCTAAATACATATTTAACATTGTTAGAGCTCTGTAGACATGAAATAACAACACATAATCACCTTTACACTCACATAACCAAGTATAATTAACAAAACTGTACTGTATTATAGCAGAAAATATGAGCGAAATTAGATACAAAGGACTGTAGACAAGGCAGAAAGTTTAGAAGCCATTGTGGAATTTACATAAAAGTTCTCAGAAATCACTCACAAGAGCAAAGATACTCGCTGTCTAACAACAATGTAAGAAGGATATGTAAGAGACACATGAGTGGATGCTGCATGAGAGTGAGACAATCGACGATAATGAACAATAACTTCCTGTACTGTGTAGTGTATCCAGGCATGTATCCAGGCCTACTATTTTCTTTCATTTAGCAATTTTTAAGATTGAAAACGCTTTTATTTAGGCCAAAAATACGTAAAATGTAATTAAAAACGCATGTTTTTGACTAATAAAGCAGCAACCATTAATTAATTCCTTTTAAAAAACGTGATATACTGTAGTGAGGGAGTGATAACTGAACTGATATTGTGAGGGATTACTGTACATATGTTTATGCTTGAGTTATTTTTTTATACTTTTTGTATGAATTTTTTCCCATCTCACAATATTACGTTCTTCATTCTTGTATTACACCCATTATTATAACTGTGTTCTTGTAAAATACATTTTTTTCACTCATAATGTATTGCAATTTTAAAAAAATGTATTCTTGTAATTAGATTAATTACAAATTAGTTGTAAATTAATTAGATTTTTTCTCACATTTTGACATTGTTCTTATAGGTTAAAAAACAGTATTATATAATATTCTGACTTTTCTGACAATTTGTCAGAAAACTATATATTTTTTTCACCTCATATTTTGTCTTTACAGAATTGTTATTATAATTTTTTGTAAAATAACAAAAAATTGCAGATTTCAAATAATACATGAATTGTTGCAATATCAAGAATTGTCAGTGTGGCCCTAGCATTGTTTGTTGTTGGAGTTTCAGCCTCTACAGTAAGATGTTTTTTTTAATGTTTTTTTTATTTTTTTGTTTTTAGGAATTTGGAGTGGTTTCCAACACCAGGCTAATTTCTGCAGCCACGTCTGTGTGTAAGTCAAACCAAATAATTACAGCATCTTAATTTACTGAGTGGAAAATTTAGAAGACATTGTTGATTTTGTTTTTCTCAAAAAAGTGAAAACAAGATTTTCCTACGCTTTTCCAAAGGAGTTCCCATACAGAATGAACCACGTAAGTAACCAATGGCAAATCTTCTACCAACACAACCTATCCATCAATGTGATGTATGTGCGTGCACATTCATCATAGTCGTGTTTTGTGAAGCAGCCATCTTTGTTTACCCATCATCACCATAGCTGCGGCTTTGTTTGGCATGTTCTCTGTCTAGGAAGTTTTATTTAGAGAAGAGACAAGAGGAGGGTGTGAATTAGCAAGTTTCTACCACATAGTTATATTATAATGTTTAATGTGCATTTGTTGGAGATGTGATAAGGTAGTGGTGGAGTCTGTGACCACAGCGATCATACTTATGTTTTGGAATTCATTTAATAGTTTATTTATTAATAGTTTTTATATTTTAAATTGTTTTCAGACGGCAAAAAAAAGAAGTGAGGCAAAAGTTTTATCACATTGAAAACTTCATTCCAACACAAACTAATATTTTAACAGTTCTCGTAGCAACTGGACCTTTGAATAAGAAAATAAGACTACTGTAGAAGACTGCAAACGGTGGCTTCGATTGAGTGTCAAAGCTCTTTGTTTTCAAATACAAATGTCAAGGTTATAAGCAAGTCCAGCCTACATTGTCATGCTAAGAAACACGCCAACATGGACTCTCAAGGTTCTAGTGTTCCACCATTCACTATTTACTGAGAACCATAACAAAATATGTACTTCCTGTTTTATTGCTTCTGCAGCATGGTAAGCCTGCAAACTACACATTAGCTAAAAAATCCATTGTTATTTCCTTTTGATTTAAAGGAAAGGTACATCTTTAGAATTTTTCCTTTTATTCAAAATTCTTATGTGAGACATGAACACACGTCTTTCTCTTCTCTGTGCGTTCTAAAGATAAAAAAAACAGCGAAAAATGCACGTAATGGGAAGTACCTATTTTGTCTATAAAACCTTCTGCAAAAACCTTCAAAAACAAGCAACATTGTTATTGTTTTTAACATTGTTACGCCCAAGAACTAATTCACTGGCGTAGTGACACCTCGCTACACCAGCTAGCTTCGCCACATATTCGCTCACAATGCCACTAGCGAAAGGTACTTATTGGAGCTGCCACCACAGCTGCTGTTTGTTTTTGAGGTTGGAAAAGTTAAATTTTAGGTAGCGTTCCTTTCTTAGTTGCTATGTGAAATCAATGCATGCAGGAAGGAAGTTCCACTAATACTTTAAATGAGTAAACTAGTGTAAGTATTACATGTTATCATGAATCTGCCTGTTACTATAAGCTCACAGCATGGATATAAAATCATAAAACCATGTTGGAAATTTTTGGAGGTGTTTTAATTGCAGACTTTCTAGGTGGAATAGGCATGTCCCATCACCTGCATTGTTAGTTGCCTTGTGCTAGATGTGTTTTCTATTCAGAATGCAAAGAAAAAGACAAACATATGTGTCTCACATAAGGATTGTGGATGGTGAGCAACATTCCACATAAGGGAACTTTTCCTTTAAGATGTAGCAACCACTAATATCAATTTAGATTGAATTTACCAATCTTGACTTTCAGCATTATGTTAAAGAGCATTAAAAACTTTTTTTTTTTGTTGTTGCAGATATTAGAGTGTGAGTTCTATCTTCTGGAGTTGATGGTGAGTTACGTAGTGTTGTTGTTTGACTTTGTGTTTGCTGAGTTGTTTTGTTTGTTCCAGGACTGCTGCCTGATTGTGTACCACCCATACAGACCACTGCTGCAGTACGTGCAGGACATGGGCCAGGAGGACATGCTTCTGCCGCTGGCCTGGTAAATGTTGTTACTTTTAATCCAAAAAACTAGTCTTCTCTAAATCACATACTATTTGTCTGTGTGTGTGTGTGTGTGCGTGTGTGCGCGCGCTAGGCGCATTGTGAATGACACCTACAGGACCGACCTGTGTCTGCTCTACCCGCCCTTCATGATCGCCCTGGGTATGATTAGTGGCTTCAGTGCAGCCACTTTGTGCATGTCCATGCTAACCTGCATTGATCCCTGTTGCCTGGTGTCGTCCTGCAGCGTGTCTCCATGTGGCTTGTGTGGTTCAGCAGAAGGACGCCAGGCAGTGGTTTGCTGAGCTCTCTGTCGACATGGACAAAGTAAGACACTTATATACAGTGGTGTTCAAAATAATAGCAGTGCAATGTGACTAACCATATTAATCACTGTATTAGTATATTTTGATTGCTACATGGCAGACAATTTACCAGTCGATGCAGTAGATTCTCAGAAATCAAACAAGACCCAGCATTCATGATATCCACGCTTCTAAAGCTGTGTAATTGGGCAATTAGTTGAAAGGGGTGTGTTAAAAAAATAGCGGGGTCTGCCGGCGACTTTACAAGCAAAACTGTTTTGTACAAACTTTTTTGTTTCTAGGATTTGGCAATTCTGTGAAACACTAAACTAATATTTAGTTGTACGAGCACAGTTTATTATAACTGCTTCACATCTGTTTGGCATGGAGTCAACCAACTTGTGGCAACCAACTTTCAGCTGTTATTTGACTCTGAAGGTTCTTTAACAACATTCCACAGTTCATTAACATTTCTTGGTTTTGCTTCAGAAACAACATTTTTGATGTCATTCCACAAGTTCTTGATTGGATTAAGGTCCAGGGATTGGGCTGGCCGCTCCATAACATTCATTTTGTTGATTGGGAACCTAAATCTTGTGTTTGGGGTCATTGTCTTGTTGAAACACCCATTTCAAGGACATGTCCTCTTCAGGCAACATGACTTCTTCAGGTGTTTTGACATATGCAAACTGATGCATGATCTCTGGTATCACCACACCATAGTAGGAGAAACATGACCATATCATGATGCTTGCACTACCATGCTTCACTGTTTTCCCTGTGTACTCTGGCTTGAATTCAGATTTGGGGGTCGTCTCACAAAGTGTCTGCGGTCCTTGGACCCAAAAAGAAAAATTTTACCCCCTTTACTCCACAAAATGTTCCTCCATTTCTCTGTCTCTTCAAGACAGTTGATGTGTTCTTTGGCAAATTGTAACCTCTTCTGCACATGCGTTTTTTTTTAACAGAGGGACTTTGTGGGGGATTCTTGATTAGCTGTAACCACACTGTCTTTGTCATCCTGGAGCTGATCATTGGCAGAGCCTTTGCCATTCTTGCTATTTTTTTAAATCCATTTTAATAGTTGTCTTTCGTTTTCTGCCACATGGCTGGTTTTGCTCTCCATTTTAAGGCATTTGAGATCATTTTAGCTGATCAGCTAAAAATATTTTTTGCACCTCCTCATAAGTTTTTCCCTTTCCAATAAACATTTTAATCAAAGTACGCTGTTCTTCTGAACAATTTCTTCAACAACCTATTTTCCTCAGCCTTGCAAAGAGAAATGCATGTTTAACAAGTGCTGGATAAGCGGTATAGAAAATGAATGAATGGTTTCATCCTTAAATATGACACATGAGTAACACCAGTTTTTTTCCCCAAATTGATCATTGAATTCCACACTGCAATTTTTTGAACACCCACTTTCAACTATTTGCCTAATTGCACAGCCTTAAGAGTGTGCATATCACAAATGCTCGGTCTTGTTTGTTTTCTGAGAATCTACTGCACCTACTGGTAACGTGTTTGCCATGTAGCAATAAAAATATACTAATAACACTGATCTGGTTAGTCGCATTGCACTTCTACATTTTGAACACAACTGTATGTCAAGGTATACATCAAGGTATTTATATTTTAACTAGGTAACAAAGAACAAAGTGTCCAAGCCACATGCATAACTTACTTGACAATTGTAGTCAATGAGTAACTATCATGTTGCCGGGTTGAAGTTTTAAACATGAAGCAAAACTTTTATGATGCAATGATGTATTATGTACTTGCACAGTGGAAAAGCCACAAAAAAAAATCAACCAACACAACATTGGACAATGTTGGACAAAATAATGGACAGTTAAATATATACAGTATACTTTAATTTTACTTTAATTTAATTTGTTTGCTTTTATATTTATTGAAATTTGGAACAACTTAATGACGAATCAGGACATGAATGAATGAATGCAGTTCCATTAGGTTCATTTGGTTCCTTATTGAATGAATGTTCACTTTATATTGTTATATCGTTATATCTTTTAAGGTATTGTGTGGGGTGCGGCCAACTGGTTGAACCTATCAGGTTTGCCCGGTTGGTCACGCCACGTCACAGTGGACAGCTGAGCCTTCTGATAAAGACTACAGATGACAGTCGAAACATGTCAAGGTCGAATTTCCACTTAACCTTTTTTAAATATCTCATAAGAAATTGAACATCAAATAAATACAATACAGAATCAACGGAAACAGCCGGTCAAGGCCAAATTTATTCATACAGCACATTTCCAACTGCCCATGTTGTACAGCAGCCAATAAAACGAGATTATCGGTACACAAACATAGCCAATAATAAAAGTACAATTAAAAACCACAGTAAAAACAATGCACGGGTAACCTGTGTTAAAAGTCAGTCTATAAAATTAAGATTTCAATAGAGATTTAAAATTCTCCAGTGTTTGTGCAGATATAATGCTCAAAGGTGAACTATTCCAAAGTCTTGGACCTGCAACAGTACAGCCTCTATCGCCCCGAGATTTAAGATTAGATCTTGGAGAGGTTGAATGCAACTGTGAGCTATAAAGACAGATAAAAAGAGGTAGTGCACGTAATGGGACATACTTATCCCGCTTTGAAAACCACTAATAAACACCTCCAATAATCTCCAACATGGTTTTATGGTGTGAGCATGTAGTAACAGGTACATTCATGATAACATGTAATACTTACAGAATTTTGCTCAGTTGAAGCATTAGCGGAACTTCCTTTCTGGGTGCATCGATTTTACATAGCAGCAGTGGCGGCAGATTTGATATGTAGCATTACCTTTCGCTGGTGACTTGAGGCATTGTGAGAGAGTGTGTGCTGAAGCTTGTCACTAGCTGACCTGCATGCAGGTCATGTTATGTAAATTGAGCTTTGTTGGCACTTTTTGGAGCGTTTTGCAGAAGGCTTTACAGGCAAAATTGGTGTGTCCCCTTATGTGCGTTCTTAGCTGCTTCTTTTTAGCTGGTCTTACAGTGAGGGGAAAAAACTATTTGAACTCCAGTTGATTTTGTAAGTTTGCCCACTAACAAAGAAATGATCAGTCTATAGTTTCAATGGTAGGTTTATTTGAACACTGAGAGACAACAATGAAAAAAAATTCTAAAAAATGTGTTTCAAAAAGAGTTATAAATTAATTTGGATTTCCATGAAGGAAATAAGTATTTGATTCCCTATCCGTCAGCAAGCTCTCTAGCTCACAGGTGGATCTTATACAGGTCACGAGCTGACATTGGAAGCCCTCTCAGCTCGTTACCTGTATAAAAGAGACCTGTCCACAGAAGCAATCAATCAATCCAGATGCCAAACTCTGCACCATGGCCAAGACCAAAGAGCTTTCCAAGGATGTCAGGGACAAGATTGTGGACGTACACAAGGCTGGAATGGGCTACAAGACCATCACCAAGCAGCTGGGTGGGGGGGTTACAACAGTTGGTGCAATTATTCCCAAATAGATGAAACATAAATTAACTGCCAATCTCCCTCGGTCTGTAACTCCATGCAAGATCTCACCTTGTGGAGTTTCAATGATAATGAGAACGGTGAGGTATCAGCCCAGAACCACTCGGGAGGAACTTGTCAATGATCTCAAGGCAGGTGGGACCATAGTCACCACAAAAACAGTTGATAACACACTATGCTGTGAAGGGCTGAAATCCTGCTGTGCCCGCAAGGTCCCCCTGCTCAAGAAAGTCCATTTACAGGCCCGTTTGAAGTTTGCCACTGAACATCTGACTGATTCAGAGGAAGACTGGGTGAAAGTGATGTGGTCAGATGAGACCAAAATTGAGCGCTTTGGCATCAACTCAACTCGCTGTGTTTGGAGGAGGAGGAATGCTGCTTATGACTCCAAAAACACCGTCCCCACCGTCAACTATGGAGGTGGAAACATTATGCTTTGGGGGTGTTTTTCTGCCAAGGGGACAGGACAATTGCACCGCATCAAAGGGAGGATAGATGGGGCCATGTACCGTCGAGTGTTGGGTGAGAACCTCCTTCCCACAGTTAAAAATGGGTCGTGGTTGGGTATTCCAGCATGACAATGATCGAAAACACACGGCCAAGGCAACAACAGATTGGCTCAAGAAGAAGCATACTAAGGTCATGGAGTCGTCTAGTCAGTCTCCAGACCTTAATCCCATAGAAAATCTGTGGAGGGAGCTGAAGGTTTGAGTTGCCAAACATCAGCCACGAAACATTAATGACTTGGAGAGGATCTGCAAAAAGGAGTGGGCCAAAATCCCCCCTGAGATGTGTGCAAACCTTGTGGCCAACTACAAGAAACGGCTGACCTCTGTAATTGCCAACAAAGGTTTTGCCACCAAGTACTGGCGCACGTTTTTCAAAGTGATCAAATACTTATTTCCTTCATGGAAATGCAAATTAATTTATAACTCTTTTTGAAACGCATTTTTCTGGATTTTTTTTTGTCACTGTTGTCTCTCAGTGTTCAAATAAACCTACCATTGATATTATAGACTGATCATTTCTTTGTTAGTGGGCAAACTTACAAAATTAGCTGGGGTTCAAATAGTTTTTTCCCTCACTGTATATCTTTACAACTCACAGAAAAGAGAAATACATGTGTGTTCATGTCTCCGGTAAGCATTACTGATGATGGGCAAAATTCCCCAAAAGTGCAATTTTCTTATAATGATGTTAAACTATCTTAGTCTCATTGGCTAAAGTGTACAGTATATTTAATACCGTATACTTAGAACGGGGCTACATCACACTACTGTAATAACTTGATATTCCTACAAAAAACATTTTTTTCATCATCTATGTCAGAAAAATATGGTTTTGTCATTGTAGTGGACTGTTTTGTGTCCATTTTTCCATTTATGTCCCTAATATTAGTTATAATTATGCACTTAAATAAACATGTGGATAAAATTGTTGGTACTCTTTGGTTAAAGAAATAAAAACTCACTATGGTCACAAAAATAACTTGAATCTGACATAAGGAATAATAAAAATAAAAATTCTATGAATTTTAACCAATGAAAGTCAGACTTTGCTTTTCAACCATGCTTCAACAGAATTATTAAAAAATATAATAATAATAAACTCATTAAACAGGCCTGGACAAAAATGATGGGACACTTAACTTAAAATGTTCACAAACTGAAAAATGATGCATATCAAGAAAACAAACACTGTCTCTACTGTGAAACATAGAGGACGCTCTTTTGTTCTGGGGCTGCATCTGGCACAGGGTGTCTTGAATCCGTGCAGGGTACAATTAAATCTCAAGACTATCAAGGGATTCTAGAGAAAAATGTGCAGGGCAATGTCAGAAAGCTTGGTCTCAGCCGCAGGTCATGGGTCTTGCAACAAGACAATGACCCAAAACACAGAGCTGAAAGCACCCAAGAATAGCTAAGAAGAAAACATTAGACTAATCTAAAGTGGCCTTCTATGAGCCCTGACCTGAATCCTAATGAGCGTCTTTGGAAGGACCTTTGTCCAGGCCTGTTTCATGAGTTAATTTTTTTAATAATTCTGTTGAAGCGTGGTTGAAAAGCAATGTCTTTCATTGGTTAAATTTCGTAGAATTATTATTTTTGTCATATTCAAGTTATTTCTGTGACCATTATGAGTTTTTCTTTCATTAACCAGAGGTACCAACAATTTTGTCCACGTGTGTACATTTGTATTTCTGACACACATTAATGTCACACAGATTCACTATCATTATGTGCTCAAGGTAAGAGGCTCTTGGCTCTTAAGAATCAACAGCCTTGGACATCGGAGCATTTTAAGATAGCTTATAGCCTCTCATTTTAGATTACCCCTCCGTGCATATGCACATATACCGTAGCAACATTTTTTTCTGTAGAAGTTCGACATTTTCTCTAGAAGCCATCAGTTCAGGTTTAGGTATTGATTTGTCTCCTTGCATGCAAGTTTTTATTACAATGTACATTGTATTATTCTCAGAATATGTCTTGTCTCTTACTGTGCCTTATTATCTAAGCCAACAGAAAATGTTCCCTTGACAATCTATAAGCACCTAACTGTACAAGACATTATGTTGCATTTTGACGACACTGGCTTTGCAAAAAACAATGAATTTAGATCCTGGAGATCATCCGCGTCATCCTCAAGCTTTACGACCAGTGGAAGAACTTTGACGACAGAAAGGAGATCGCCGCCGTGCTGAACAAGATGCCCAAACCCAAACCGCCACCAAATAGGTAAAAAACAAATGTACAAAAAAAAAATGAAGAGAGTGTTACTTGTAACTATGTGAAAATACTCATTTTGGTTTTGTTTCCAGTGAGAATGACCAGAGCTCCAACGGCAACCAAAGCAACTCCTACAGCCAGTCGTAGCGCTGAGAGAGCAGCACAACATGACGTGACGTCACACATTCAGACGACCTCGTTCCTTCATTGAAAAGGAGCAGCGAAAAGTAAAGGTGCTCCTGATTAAACTGATGGATATGGTAGATGGGGAGGGCTACATATGATGATCCTGACATCCTTGAACATCCTAGAGTTGTTTGTTATGCGTGTGTGCGTGCGTGCATGCGTGTGTGTTTGTGTGTGGTGGGAGGTGGTGTATTCCTCAGGGACTGTAGTAGTTGTGTCCACTTGGAGAAATGTGATGCTGTGTTCTTTCAAGAAAGGAATTGACTATTTTTTAACACCCCCTCCTATATTTTCCCTCCTCTCTTTTGTAAATATATTGATTTATTTTCAGCAGATTAAACTTGTGGTTTTTTTTAGTGTTTACTTGCGTTTCCTTATATACACTCCTACCCCAAATGTTCAGAGCGGTTGAAAAATGTGATGAATGTACATTTTGCACTGTTGGATCTTAAGGAAGTTCTAAGTAGAGATTCAAAATGCAAAAAAAAAGAAAGGGAATGAGACAAAAAGCAATTTATTGCAAAGAAGCATTAAAGTGAAATAGGGTGTTCATCAGCTGATCAAATGTTTAAGACCATAGTGCAAAGAAACCATGAACCCCCTTGAATAGAAAAACAGATTGAGAAATGAGTATCTGTGCCATTCTTGTTAAAAAGCTGAAAAATGGGTTTGGTCATGCTTGAGGCTAGCGGGAATGTCAATCAGGAGGTGAAGATGGTTTCACGAAGGGCATCCACTGTCTGGAACTGATGTCCATTTTGTAAACTCTTGCTATCCATCCCCAAATGATCTCCATTGGATTTAGATGAGGGGAACAAGCAGGATGGTCCAAAATAGTGAGGTGTTTCCTCTGCAAGAAGCCAGTCATTACCACACAGTAGTGCCTTCAGTTATGAGGGATGCCCCCTGCAACATCTCCACATAGCCAGCTGTCGTTTGTCGCTCTTGCACAACTTGAAACTCCATTGTTCATTGTAGAATCATAATGGTGCCCCCTCCACTGTGCTGTGTGGAAAACCTCTCTGGTGGGATATTTTTGTCATGCCAGTAACGCCATCAGGACCGTCAAGGGAGAATAGGACTTTTTTCCAAGTTTCAGTGTCTCATGCTTGGTGCTCTCCTGCAAATTCCAAAACTTGAAGGAAACTAGGCCTATGAAGAGCTTTTTTTCTTCTTAAAATCCTTCTCTGGCAGATGGTGTCTGATGTCTATCGGAGTGCACTCTGCTCCTGTAACAACCTTCATGTGGGCTGAGGATGGTCATGTGTCTTGATGGACAGCCAATGGAATCTTGTGACATTTTTTGGGGTCTACCAGTTGACTTTTGTGATCCATGAGCCTCTGGGTGTTAGAAAAGGATTGAAATGATGTCTTACTGCCTCCAACCTCAGCAGTAATGGCGCTGAGGCTGCCAGAGGCCTTGCTTATGCAGCTCAACAATCCCACCACTTTCAGTGAGAGAAAGCTTTTTTGCCTCTGCCAGAGATCACAAGAATGTGATTTAGTGTCAGGAGTGAACACTAAATCACCTTCAGGCCAAATTTTTGTCAACATTTTGTCTTTTGAAGGCTGTGCTCTTCAACTTTTGATGAACAGCCTATTTTACTTTAATGCTTCATTGCAATAATTTTGTCTCACTCCCATGTCTTCTTTCTGCTTTTTGAAGCTCAGGCTTAGAATCTCCCTCCAACAGTGCAAAATTTACATTGTTGACAATTTTCAAATGGTCTTAAGATTTTGATCAGGAGTGTGTTTTTTTTTTTTTTTTTAAACCTTTTCAGCTACTCAGTGAAAGTTGTTGTTTTTATGTTTGGCCGCCATCTATTTAATCAAGGAATCGTGGTGTTATACCTGTGCACAAACATGTAAATGTGAATGTGTGTGTGTGTGTTTGTACCAACAAGGTACTTGAAAGCCTTACAAAATAAAAGCTGCTGACAGAACATACTCGATTTTTAGTAAAACTATGACATTTATTTTTTGGGGAGGATTTGGTCGGAAGAATCTCCAAATTCCCTCCAAATGCTTGTTAATACCTTGTTTATGTGGCCTACTTGTTCACTTTTACCAACATGCGTGTGCTTTGAAGCCACAGAGTGAAATTAAGTTCTTCCTTCTTTGTTTAAATTTTTATTTAAGCTCTGCCTCCTGGCATTTCTCTCCCCAGTCAGCAGTCTCCATTTGCTACATGACTGTTCATTTGAGTCTAAGATGAAAAAAGGGCTTTTTCCTTCACCGCAAGCGGAATATTCCAATGTCACCTGAACTGTTTTTTTTGTCTACTTGAATATACCGTAATAAAAATATGGTGTAAAAAAAAAAAAGTTACAAGGTCCAGTTCTGTTTTTTTATGCCGAGTGCATGAATCTTCCAGACGCATTGAAAAGCAATCGAAGTTTGTTTCAATAATGTTTGTGTGTGTATGGATGCATGTGTAATGTGTTAGTTCGACCCCTAGTGGTGAAGCCAAACATAACAAGCTACATATGTTTTGATGATAAAAGCGTAACACACCACGTAGTCTACAAGTGCCTATAATGATGACAAATATACAAGGAACAGGTACGTTTTATTGTAAAAGTTTTTTATTCTGTAGCTGTTGGTACTACATAGAACTGTGACGTACTGCAGTTTTATAAAACTAGCGGAAGTACATTAATCTGTCCTTCAAAGTAAATTATTAAATGTTTACTTTGAAATACATCAGCCGAAACTTTACACTTTCAATATTTGGATTTTTTTTTTACCTTTTAGAGATTTTACTGTTTTATACACTTCATTAATTATTAGATCCTTTTGTAGCTCCAGCCGTCTCCAAAATTTACCATGAAGGACCCAAACCGGAAGAACTGTTGGTGATGACATGTCCAACTTACTGGTAACGAGTGACTAGAGGCGATAGCGAGAGAGGCTGCGGTCGACCCCGCAGAGGGGACGAGCCGCGGGCGGGATGCTTTTGTCCGCTGGCCTGCCGTTGTTGTCGCCCCGCCATAGCCCCCGGACCACGCCGCACCCATGAGGCCTCCGCCGACGGCGATGACGCCCCGAGCAGCGACCGCGAGGCGGAAAATGTCGGCGGACGGCGTGCATGTGCTGCTGGCGCGTCGGGTTCGCATGAACGCGGTCGTGTGTGGTTGATCTCGGCCGGAACCAGAGCACCGTACCAACTTTCTTGGTACGCCGGCGAACCGCACTGATTTTATGGGTCCGTCATCGCCCTTCCCCTGCACGACCACGGCGGGATCATGTCAGCGCTTGGCTCTGACTCCTGGTGGCGGAAGACGCTCTATTTGACCGGGGGGGCTCTGCTGGCCGCCGCCGCTTATCTGCTGCACGAATTGCTGGCTATCAGGTACCAACACAATCGGGGCCGAGGGGGGTGTCATGAAGAATATTTGCTTCTTATACGTACATGGGTTTGGGGCTGCTCTGCTGTTTTTCCCCCGGGGGGGTTGTTATTACTTCATGTTGTCCGGTTGGGCGGGGGGAGTCTGATTCTTGAGTGGCTGTCATGTAACGGAACATAACACCCACCCCACCCCAAATCATCATAATACAGTATTTCATTTGTATGGAAATACAAAACACATGCAAATGCTAATGGCGCGAATTAAGCTTTTAACCTGGAAGCATCATTATGACAGCAGGTCAAGGACACACACGTAATGAAGGACACTTCATGTTATGTTTGTGTCAGGGTTGCTGCATTTGCTAGCAGATGTTATTTTGACGTCCATGCAATAGCACGCCTACTATGAATGTGACGTAACCGCTCGTACATGTTAATGTTTTGGTGTTTCTAAAGCACTCAAGCAACTCTAAAGTGACTGTTTTGCCTTTACAGTGGATACTAATGATTACATTTTGAACTTCCCGTTTCTATCGTGGAGTGAGGTGGTGCGATTACTAATCGCCATTGAGTCAATTAGAATATATTTGAGCCAAGAATAGTAAATTTCAATTTAAAAAAAGCAACAAATCTCATATTTCAGCACTGGACAGCTCCCTACAGAACTGACTGCCAGTGGACGTAACAACGTTGTAGTAGTGGAACATCTACACGTAACCAGCGCTGTTTACACTTTGCCAGGGAGCATCACACAAAGGACATTGAAAAGTGGAAAACGTTTTATTCTCTGATGAGAAAACATGGAACCTTGACGGTCCAGATGGCTTCCAACGTTACTGGCATGACAAGGAGATCCCACCTGAGATGTTTTCTACCCAACACAGTGAGGGGGTTCCATCATGATCTGGGGCACTTTTTCATTCAGTGGAACACTGGAGCTTCAGGTGGTGGTGGGTCGTCAGACAGCGGATGGTTACATGCAGATGTTGCAGTGGGCATCCCTCATGACTGAGGGCCCTCGTCTGTGTGGTAACAGCTGGGTTTTTCAACAGGACAAGGACAATGTTCCCACTAGCTTCCTGGAAACACTCGCATCAAGCATGCCCAAACCAATTTTTGAAGTGATTGACAAAAACGGTGGGTCTACTCATTACTGAGTTCTACTGAGAACATTTCCTGTTCTGGTTTGGAGAGTTTTTTTTGTCATTTTTTGAGCAATGGTCATAAACTTTGATCAGCTGATAAACATCCTATATGAGTTTAATTGTTGTTTTCAATGAATTACTTATTCAAAGTGCTTTTTGTCACACTCCCCCTTCTTGCTTTTGTATATTGTAGCTCTACTTAAAACCTCATTAAGATCCAAATGTGCAAAAGGTATATTCTAGCCATTTTTCAACTGGTCTTAAGATTTTGATCAGGTCTGTGTGTGTGTATATATATATATATATTTATATGTATATACATATACAGTGAGGGAAAGAACTATTTGAACCCCAGCTGATTTTGTAAGTTTGCCCGCTAACAAAAAAATGATCAGTCTATATTTTCAATGATAGGTTTATTTGAACACTGAGAGACAATGAATGACAAAAGAGTTATATATTAATTTGCATTTCCGAGAAGGAAATAAGTATTTGATCCTTATCTATCAGCAAGATCTCTAGCTCCCAGGTGGATTTTATACAGGTCACGAGCTGACATTGGCAGCCCTCTCAGCTCGTTACCTGTATAAAAGAGACCTGGCCACAGAAGCAATCAATCAATCCAGATGCCATACTCCGGGGGTGCTCAATACGTCGATCGTGATCTACCAGTCGATCGCAAAGACATTGTGGGTAGATCGCGTGACATTCACGGCGTCCATGCGCTGAACCAAAACACGGCTGCACGCCCCGTCCGACTTTGCAAAGTCTGATATCAATCTAATTAAGGAAAATGATTGGGGACCGCTGATATAAGAAATTACTAGTCTGATAAAATATAATTATTATACATTAAAAAAAGAAAAAAACCAAAAAATACTCCCACTTGATTGACAGCCACTGCGCATGCGGAAACACCGGCGCTATGTGCCGCAAAACTAACACGCTAGCAGCAAGTTATCTCAGTTTTTTCTCTTAAACTTAAGAAAGGGTGTAACAATGAGTGGAAGAGCTGAACCAAGCAAGAAGAACGAAAACGTATCACTTTCATTTAGAATGAGAGGAGGACTTGAGATAAGCGGCATCGAAGATGGATGGATGGGATTTCCAAGTGCTTTTACCTCATCTGCTACACTGCAATCGTAACACCAAATAAGGGAAATGTGGAGCAGCATTTTTGGACAAATACGACACCGAGTAAAACCCAGGTAATGACAAAAAATGAACATAGTTGTGTTGTGTTTTGAAATATGGTCTCACGCGATTATGTATACTACAAAAACTTATATTGTACATATCAATATATTGCAGTTTCTTTATAATTAAATATATGTGTTGTGTGATTGTAGACGTGGTAGATCTTTTTGAGTAGATCATTTTGTAAGTAGTTTGCAGGTTGAAAAAGTGTGAGCACCCCTGCCATACTCTGTACCATGGCCAAGACCAAAGAGCTTTCCAAGGATGTCAGGGACAAGATTGTGGACCTACACAAGGCTGGAATGGGCTACAAGACCATCATCATTTAGTGACAACAGTTGGTGCAATTTTTTGCAAATGGAAGAAACTGCCAATTTCCCTCGGTCTGGAACTCCATGCAAGATCTCACCCCTTGGAGTTTCAATGATTTCTTTTTTTTTTTTTTT
>QODF01000074.1:3341612-3463409 GCA_024372805.1 Oostethus manadensis
GTTCTGGGCTGATTCCACACCGTTCTCATTATCATTGAAACTCCACGAGGTGAGATCTTGCATGGAGCTCCAGACCGAGGGAGATTGGCAGTTAATTTATGTTTCTTCCATTTGCCAATAATTTCACCAACTGTTGTCACCAAATGGCGATGGTCTTGTAGCCCATTCCAGCCTTGTGTAGGTCCACAATCTTGTCCCTGACATCCTTGGAAAGCTCTTTGGTCTTGGCCATGGTGCAGAGTATGGCATCTGGATTGATTGATTGCTTCTGTGGCCAGGTCTCTTTTATACAGGTAACGAGCTGAGAGTCCTGCCAATGTCAGCTCATTACCTGTATAAGATCCACCTGGGAGCTAGAGATCTTGCAGACGGGGATCAAATACTTATTTCCTTCATGGAAATGCAAATTAATTTATAACTTTTTTTGAAACGCATTTTCCTGGATTTTTTTTGTACTTGTTGTCTCTCAGTGTTCAAATAAACCTACTGTTAGAGCCAAAAGTGTGTTATGTGTGTGTCTGTATTTCTTGAGTTTAATTACTTTTATTGGTCGCTAGATGGTGCTAAAGGTACACTGTGAGGGATATTTAAGGGGTGTTACCATAGCTTTCCGACACGCTACCGGAAGGAAGTAATAGTCTTTGATCGTTCTTTGAAGAGGAGTATGGGGAACTACCATGGACAGTGAAATGTTTGAGCACTGGATTTTAACTAATGAACTCTAAATGGAACGTCAATAAAGCTGTAAGTGCATCTTTTTATACCTCAAGTACAAGTCTGGAAATCTATGATTTTACACCTCACAGTTAAGTAACGCGTCAGACGGATCTTCCGGGTAGCAAGTAGTGTCTGTGTGGCTGCTACACATTGGACACCACACCTACCATTGAAATTATAGACTGATCATTTCTTTGTTAGTGGGCAAACTTACAAAATCAGCTGAGGTTGAAATAGTTTTTTCCCTCACTGTATATTTTATATATATTTTTTTGTGTATGTATATACATATTCATTCATTCATTCATTTTCTATACCGGTTATCCTCATTAGGGTCGCAGGTATGCTGAAGCCTATCCCAGCCGACTTTGCGCGGGAGGCGGGGTACACCCTGGACTGGTCGCCAGCCAATCGCAGGGCAGACATGCAACCATTCATACTCACGTTCATAGCTTATGGACAATTTAGAGTCACCAATTAACCTAACATGCATGTTTTTGGAATGTGGGAGGAAACNGTGTGAGATGTGTGTGTGTAGGCAATTAAAATTGAGGAGCCGAAACTGCGTGACACCATGGGCAGAATCACTCTGCCGGCTGAGCACAGCTAAGTAGCTCGGCCCACCCTGTGACACAAGTCCCGCCCCCCAAAAATGATTGTGAGGTGTCTGTGAATCTATGTATAGTGAATAAGTGTAATTAAAACTGGGGAGTTTGCGGCCCCCGGGGCATGACAGAAGAAGGTCATGTTTGTGACCCCCCCCCTCCGCCGCACCCCCATGGAGCACGCGCACTCCCCAAGATCCTATGTGCTTGTTTGCAGGGAGTGGGGGGGCAAGGGCGCGAGGGGTAGTAAGACTAGGAGGGAAATTATATATATTTTTTCCCTCCCAGAGGACGAGCCATTGGGCAGTAGGCACCCCTGTTTCCCGGGACCCACCGCGGGGCTCAGCGACCGCAGCCCGGGAACAGCCTCACCCAGATGTTACACACTAGCCATCATGCGCGCCACTGTAGGAGACTCCGGTGGCCCACACCCCCGAACACCACCACCGCCACCACCGGAGTTTCAATGATAATGAGAACAGTGTGGAATCAGCCCAGAACCACTCGGGAGGAACTTGTCAATGATTTCAAAGCAGCTGGGACCAGTCACCACAAAAACAGTTGGTAACACACTATGCCGTGAAGGACTGAATTCCTGCTGTGCCTGCAAGCTGATTTTGTAAGTTTGCCCACTAACAAAGAAATGATCAGTCTATAATATCAATGGTAGGTTTATTTGAACACTGAGAGACAACAATGACAAAAAAAATCCAGAAAAATGCGTTTCAAAAAGAGTTATAAATTAATTTGCATTTCCATGAAGGAAATAAGTATTTGATCCCTTTGAAAAACGTGTGTCAGTACTAAAACCTTTGTTGGCAATCACAGAGGTCAGCCGTTTCTTGTAGTTGGCCACAAGGTTTGCACACATCTCAGGGGGGATTTTGGGACCTTGCGGGCACAGCAGGAAATCAGTCCTTCACGGCATAGTGTGTTACGAACTGTTTTTGTGGTGACTATGGTCCCAGCTGCCTTGAGATCATTGACAAGTTCCTCCCGAGTGGTTCAGGGCTGATTCCACACTGTTCTCATTATCATTGAAACTCCACGTGGTGAGATCTTGCATGGAGCTCCAAACCGAGGGAGATTGGCAGTTCATTTATGTTTCTTCCATTTGCCAATAATTGCACCAACTGTTGTCACCAAATGGCGATGGTCTTGTAGTCCATTCCAGCCTTGTGTAGGTCCAAAATCTTGTCCCTGACATCCTTGGAAAGCTCTTTGGTCTTGGCCATGGTGCAGAGTTTGGCCCTGGATTGATTGATTGCTTCTGTGGACAGGTCTCTTTTATACAGGTAACGAGCTGAGAGGGCTGCCAATGTCAGCTCGTTACCTGTATAAGATCCACCTGGGAGCTAGAGATCTTGCTGACGGATAGGGGGTCAAATACTTATTTCCTTCATGGAAATGCAAATTAAANTTGTCAATGAGGTGAAAAGTGTTTTTTTGCATGCTTCATGCCAGTGTTTCCGGAAGGCTAGTGGGAATGTTGCCCCAGGTGGTGAAGATGGCTTTACGGAGGGCATCCACTGACTAGAACTGGTAACAGGTGTCCATATTCGTAAACTTCCTTTGCCATCCATCCCCAGATGTTCTCCATTGGATTAGACGAGGGATACATGCAGGATGGTCCAAAAGAGCTTGCTTAAGAAGTCCTTTTGTAAGGTGCAGTGTTGTGCTGTTGAAAAGCCAGTCATTACCACACAGACGAGGGCCTTCAGTCATGAGGGATGCCCCCTCCACGTAGGTGGCTGCTATTTGACACCCCTGCACAACCTGAAGCTCTATTGATCAATTGAAGGAAAAATCACCCCACAAAATTGTGATCAGAATATTTATATAGACACATCACGTAATATAGTAAGTGTAGTGTATATCAAATAGTGTAATCATTACAAACATGGAAAATCAAGTAATGCTACGTCCACTCTTTTACACTCTGCACGTGTGATGTCTGGCTTGCTTTTCCCCTGCAAGGATTCATGTGACTGCACTGTGACATGTCACTGGACTGCGGCTTATTATTTTGGAGGAGATTGACTTTATAAAGATAATGATAGTGTGTTGTAGGTTATTCATTTAGCAAGGTGTTATTGTTGTGCTTTCAGATCTCCTTAATGTCATATGTCTTTTGTTTCAGAAAAGAAGAAGAGTTGGACTCAAAAGATGCCATCATTCTGCACCAGTTCTCACGACCTAAAACCGGCGCCCCGTCCCTGTCCCCCTTCTGCCTTAAGACGGAGACTTACCTTCGCATGGTGGACCTGCCCTACCAGGTATTGGCTAAAACATTCTTAGATATGGCAGTAAATTGCTGAATGAGCAATATTTTCCCTCCAGAACTACTTCGACGGCAAGCTTTCGCCGCATGGCAAGATGCCGTGGATCGAATACAACTACGAGCAGGCGTGCGGCTCTGACTTCATCATAGACTTCCTGGAGGAGAGGCTGGGCGTGAGTCTCAACAAGAGCCTGACGCCGCAGGAGAGGGCCATGTCACGTGCCGTCACCAAAATGGTGGAGGAACACTTCTACTGGTGAGGGATGAAAAAAACCCCAAAGAGAACGCTGTAATGTGCATGCAAGACCAGTAGGTGGCGACTCTGGTAGACAAACACACTCCCCCACAGGACCATTGCCTACTGCCAATGGGTGGACAACCTGGAGGAGACCCAGAAGATGTTGTCCGTGAGCGGGCCGCTGAGCGAGCTGCTCAAGTGGATCCTGAGTCATGTGACCGGTGGCATTGTCAAGCGGGAGATGTACGGACACGGTATGGGACGCTACTCCAAAGAGGAAGTCTACGCCCTGATGGAGAAGGACATGCGCACGCTGGCCACCCTGCTAGGTGAACAAGTTGCTGACACGCGGCACTGCAGCCTCCAGCTAACGTGTGCTTCGTGTGTCGTAGGCGATAAGAAATACCTTATGGGCTCCAAGATTTCTACAGTAGATGCCACGGTGTTTGGTCACCTGGCCCCTACCATGTGGACCCTACGAGGTACCCGACCAGAGCAGCTTATCAAAGGTGAGAAGTTAGGTTTCATGTCAATACGCCACATTGTGTCCTCCATCTAAAGCCATCTTTTTGCACTACTTGTTTGTTAGCATACATTGGAAGATGTTAAGTTTCCATTTAAAAAAAGGAATTTTACAAGAATTAAGTCATAATTTTTAGAGAAAGTTGTACATTTACGAGAATAACGTAACGAGGAAAACTAATGTCATTTTAGTAGCATAAAGCACAAATATAAAAGAAAAACGGTTACTTTTCAAGGTCATAATATAATGAGAAACAAATACAATTAAGACGAATAAATAACGTAAAAAATTTAATGATTTTGGTAAATTAGGTTGGGGAAAAGTAGAATAAATTCTACAAGAAACATCCCCTCCGTGAATCACCACCTTATCGTGGTGGAGGGGTTTGAGTGCCCGAGTGATCCTAGGAGCTATGTTGTCGGGGGCTTTATGCCCCTGGTAGGGTCTCCCAAGGCAAACAACAAGAGGAGTGACCGCACCTTGCCTGGGCGTGGGAAACCGGGGCCTCACCCTGGAGCCTGGCCTGGGAGAGGGGCGCGCAGGCGAGCGCCTGGTGGCCAGGCCTTCACCCGTGGGGCCTGGCCGGGCCTAGCCCGAAGAAGCCGCACGGGAACTCCCCCACCCCCACCCCCCACAGACCCACCACCTGCAGGGGCAAGCATAAGGGTCCGGTGCTTTGTGATTTGGGCAGTGGTCAAGGGCGGGTGTCCGGGCAACCTGGTCCTCGGCGGCCAAATCTGGTTCTTGGGACATGGAATGTCACTTCTCTGTTGGGGAAGGAGCCCGAGCTTGTGGAAGAGGAGGGGACATTCTGACTAGATATAGTCAGACTCACCTCAACCCACAGTTTGAGCTCTAGAACCAAATTCCTTGAGAGGGGCTGGACCTTGTTCTTCTCTGGAGTTGCTGCAGAGGAGAGGCAGCGAGCTGGTGTGGGCTTATTATTAGCCCCCCAGCTTGGTGCCTCTGTGCTGGAGTCATCCCCGGTGAACAAGAGGGTTATTTCCCTACGCCTTAGGGCTAGGGAAAGGGTCCTGACTGTGGCTTGTGTGTACGCGCCGAACGGCAGTTCAGAGTACCCAGCCTTCTTGGAGTCTAGCACTCCAGCTGCTGACTCCATAGTTCTACTGGGAGATTTTGACGCCCATGTGGGCAATGACAGTTTGACTTGGAGGGGCGTGGTTGGGAGAAATGGCCTCCCTGACCTGAACCCGTGTGGTGTGTTGTTGCTGGACTTCTGTGCGAATTACAGTTTGTCCATAACAAACACCATGTAAGGATGTCCGTAAGTGCACTTGGCACCAGGACACCCTAGGTCGCAGGTCTATGATCGACTTTGTGGTCGTATCATCAGACCTGCGTCCGCATGTTCTGGATACGCGGGTGAAGAGAGGGGCTGCGCTGTCAACTGACCACCACCTGGTGATGAGTTGGATTAGATGGCGGGGAAGGATGCCGGACAGACCTGGCAGACCCAAACGTAGTGAGGGTGTGCTGGGAACGTCTGGCAGAGTCTGTCGTTCATCGAGTCTTCAACTCTCATCTCCAGCAGAACTTTGCCTGCATCTCGAGGGAGGACCAGGATATTGAGCCCGAATGGGCCGTATTCCGTGCCTCCATTGCTGAGGCAGCCAGTTGTAGTGGTAAGCCCCAAACCCGATGGTGAACACCGGGGGTTAGGGCTGCTGTCAAGCTGAAGAAGGAGTCCTATCAAGCATGGATGCCTTGCGGGGCTCCCGAAGCAGCTGACAGGTACCAGCAGGCCAAGCGGCACGCGGCTTCGCGGTGGTCGAGGCAAAAACTCGGTTGTGGGAGGAGTTCGGTGAGGCTATGGAGCACGACTTTCGGTCGGCCTCGAAGAGGTTCTGGCAAACCGTCCGACACCTCAGGAAGGTGCATTGTACAGTTCACACTGTACAATGCGGACTGGGGCTTGCTGACCTCGACTGTGGATATAGTTGGTCGTTGGAAGGAATACTTTGAGGCGCTTCTCAATCCCACTGACATACCTTCTGTAGAGGAAGCAGAGTCTGAGGATACGTGCGTGGACAGTTCTATCACTGTGGCTGAGGTAATTGGGGTAGTTAAATCACTTCCCAGTTGCAAGGCTCCGGGGGTAGAAGAGTTCCGCTTGGAATTCCTCAAGGCTCAGGATGTTGAGGGACTGTGTTGGTTGACACACCTCTACAACATTGCATGGAATTCGGGAACAGTACCTCTGGACTGGCAGACCGGGTTGGTGGTCCCCATTTTTAAAAAGGGTGATCGGAGGGTGTGTTCCGAATTTCGGGGGATCCCACTCCTCAGCCTCCCTGGGAAAGTCTACTCCAGGGTGGTGGAGAGAAGGGCACGACCGTTAGTCGAACCTCGGTTACAGGAGCTGCAATGGGGTTTTCGTCCCAGTCGCGAAACACTGGACCAGCTATACACCCTTGCAAGGGTACTGGAGGGTATGTGGGAGTTTGCGCAACCGGTCTACATGTGCTTTGTAGACTTGGAAAAGGCATTTGACCGTGTCCCTCGTGGTGTCCTGTGGGGATTGCTCCGGGAGTACGGGATTGGTGGCCCGCTGAGAATGCCTTGGTGTCCTTCCAGTGGAGCTGGAAGAGGTTTCCGGGGACCGGGAAGTCTGGACTTCCCTACTGAAACTGCTGCCCCCGTAACCCGGAATCGGATAAGCGGAGGAAAATGGAATGGAAGAAACATCCCAAAGCTGAGCTGCAGAAAAAAATATTTATTTCAGACCTGTCAAGAAAAAAATTCTAAATTTGTTTATTTTGTTGAAGTGAGCTGTGTTTTTATTTGAATTTTACACATCATTACAGGAAGGGCTCAAAAGGCTGCGCAAAAACTGCATTTGAGTTTGTTGTATCCTGTTGTTGTGACAGATAAAATGAAAAAAAAAAACACAACTAAAACTCATGTTCAAATATAATTTTTTAGTATCAAAGGTGGCAAAATGGCTCTTTTGATAGTAAAGGTTGCCGACCGCCCAATGAATATAAACAGCATAAAAGATGGATAGATGGGGTAGCCGACCCCTGCTGCAGTTTATGACGGATGACGGATCTTGATTAATTATTCAATTATTCAATTTAATTATTTGCCTACACCAGTACTGTATGTTCTAATATGCTATATTATGTTAAGTTATGTTGGCAAACAAGTTACCATTAGGTGCAATAGATTCTCAGTAAACAAACAAGACCCAGCATTCATGATATGCAGCCTCTTAGGGCTGTGCAATTGGGCAATTAGTTGAGAGGGGGGTGTTAAAAAAATAGCAGTGTGGCATTCAATCAGTGATCAATTTTGTGAAAAAAGGTGTGAATCAGGTGGCCCCTATTTAAGGATGAAACCAGCAATTGTTGAACATGAATTTCTCTTTGAAAGCCAGAGGAAAATGGGTCGTTCAAGACATTGTTCAGAACAACGGCATGCTTTGATTAAAAAGTTGATTGTAAAGGGGAACACTTATAAAGAGGTGAAAAAAATGTTTGGCCGTTCAGCTAAAATGACCTCCAATGCCTTAAATTGGAGAGCAAAATCAGAGACACGTGGCAGAAAAAGGAAGACAATTATCAAAATAGATCAAAGAATAACCAGAATAACAAAGGCTCAGCCAATGATCAGCTCCAGGATGATCAAAGACAGTCTGAAATTACCTGTAAGTACTGTGACAGAAAACATCAGTGTAAAGCTCATCTATTCACAAGCATCTCCCACAAAGTCTCTCTGTTAAAAAAAAGGCATGTGCAGAAGAGGTTACAATTTGCCAAAGAACACATCAACTGGTCTAAAGAGAAATGGAGGAACATTTTGTGGACTGATGAGAATAAAATTGTTCTTTTTGGGTTCAAGTGCCGCAGTCAGTTTGTGAGACGACCCCCAAACTCTGAATTCAAGCCACAATGAAGGCAGCGAAGCATGGTGGTGCAAACATCATGATATGGGCATGTTTCTCCTACTATGGTGAGGGCCTATTTATCACACAGCAGGGCTCATGGATCAGTTTGCATGTGTCAAAATACTTGAAGAGGTCATGCCCCTGAAATGGATGTTTCAACAAGACATTATGACAAGATATAAAGTAATATGTCATGTTAATATTGCAGAAGTGACACAATTTGGGCTGGTGTGTGTCATCCAGGTGAGCTGATCAACCTGGCCATGTACTGCGAGCGCATTCGCCGGCGCTTCTGGCCCGAGTGGTTTGTGGACTTGGAGGACTTGTGCTACAAGGATACGTCGGAGGGCAGTGTCTCGGCCTCCGGGCTGCCTGACCTTGGCCTCTATTCCCGTACGGACACCCTCCAGGACGACACCCACGCAGACAGCGCACGCACCAGCCACACGCCACTGTCGCCAGCCAGCGACCCTACGGGCCACTCGCTGTACGACTCCGACATGGACACCGAGTGCTCGGAGATGGAGCTGCTCAAGTGTTGACGAAAGGTTAAAAAGGAGGTCACGGACGGGAAAAGCAACAACAAACTCATGGCCACATGCAGACTGACGCTCCTCAGTGTACATACATAAAAACATGACGTGCACATGCACCCAAATAGTATAGCTAGCCTGCAAATATCAAAGAATAACAATCATGTCATGTAAATACATCACTTACGCCCAAAAGCAACCCCTTTACCTGATCTCCTGAATTTACCTTAATTTGCATTTTTAGCCCCCCTTCTGTTTATTTCTTTTAGCAATGAAATAAGCTTACATTCATGCTAAATAAGAACAGCCACATGTTTTCAAAACATTTATTTATACATAATTTGAACAAACATGCCACCTCTAGTATGATTATTTTTATTTTTATTTGGTCTTGGCCCCTACTGAGTGCCATTGTAGTTTGTTGAGCGCCTTGATGCAGAATCGCACTCAAAATGCAGCCTGCTGTGCATGTTATTTATGTGGCATATGGCTCCGCCCCCTCCCACCATCATGGATCAGTGCGTCTGAATGACATGCAAGGAGGAAAGCTTTATGTGTTACGAAGGAGAGAGCAATCGACAGAAGACTAGATTTCTTTGCTGATGCCCCCTTAGGCTCCTCACGTAACCATGCTGGCGGGGGTGCGCGTATGTCGTTTGCCAAACGTGCATGGTGCCCAAAGCAAGGTCAGAGGTCAAAGGACTGCCTTACCCAATTTTGACAAACACATGTCAGTCCTTGCAGTTGGCTCTTTTGGAGCCATGTCTTAATATTTTCACCCCCTCGTGTTGCTAATTTATTTATTTTTTTGCCAAAGCCGTGTTGCACTTTTTTTTGTCACAAGCTGAGCTGGCATGAAGAAAGACATGGTAACGCATGCAAACATGAAACGTCAAGGCAAATGAATGAGTTCACGTATGTAGCGTTAATGTATAGCAACATTAATGAGGTGTACTTACAAAAATATCAAACTGTTAGGACGAGGATGGTAATAATGTCCTATATTATATATTATTATTATTTTAGGAGGTCGGGCATGTTGTTGCCTCGAGCCTGCATTATTCACATTTGGCCTTATGTGGGTGGGAAAAATGTTCAGTTTTATTTATGACGTGTATGTTATATTTTATAATATGATGTCATCATGTAAAATTGTGGTTATTTATTATTAGGTAATTGTATATATTTACTTATTTTTTATATATACATTGGTAATTAATTTTTGTTGTTGCTTAGTGGCGCCAGCGTGCAAATACTTGTTTTCTCTTATTGCTTGAGTGTATTTATGCTTTAGTTACAGTTTACAGCGGCGTTGTAGAAAAGTGCAATATCCTCCATACTTTGGGGGCAGATGTTTCGGGTTGCCAGTTCATTTCCTCACACCCAAATTTCATCAGGCAAAAATGGAAAAAATGAAGTTTTACCCTCAGAAATAAAAAAACCAACAACAACAAAGCCTCACTTTTAATACTTTCCATCAACAGAGGGGCGTCACTGTAGTGCAGTAAGACTGTATAAGCCATATTACATTATGTCATCTTGTATGTTAGTGTGTGTGTGCATTCAGTGTACATAATTCAACATGACATACTGTTATGAATGTATGTAGAGATAAATCATTAAATATAAGTGGGATATTTGACTTTGTCTTCTCCATGGGGTGTGGTTGTGGGGCGTTCACATGCACATCCTCTTCCTAATCCTTTTCCTGTGTGTTTGGGGATTCACTTGAAACTTCTCAAGCCGCGCTCTACAAAACAAACAATGTAACTTCAAGGTGTTTATCTCAAATCACCACCAAATTTCATACACACCGTTAGGGCACTGACAAGCACACGCGTGTCAAATTAAAGCAAGGTTAGTTGGAAAACATGGCGGCGATCGTTACTTTATGATACTGTATGATGTTGACTTACATCAGGATGTATTATATTATGCTATGTTGCATTTTGATATATGCTTTGGTACATCATGTAATCATGTAATGTTACTTTTTGTCGTAAATTATTTCATTTTGATATTTTACATCATGAGTACACCCGCGACCCTAATGAGGTTAAGCGGTATAGAAAATGAATGAATGCATGACATCATGAGTACATTGTTAGCTAAAGATATATTTACCTAATGCTACTATACCAGGGGTCGGCAACCTTTACTATCAATTTTGCACACTCGTTATACAGAAGAAAAATAATCTGGAGCCGGAAACGTAACAGTTTTTTGTTTTTATTTTACCTCATTTAACAGGGGTGTCCAAAGTAGGGCCATTTGCGGTCTGCAACTGTTAAACTGTCTAAAAATATTTAACAAAAAACATTTTTTTTAAACGCAGCACACTTTTACAAAACAATTTTACAAGAATTAAGTCAAAATAATAATAGAAAAAATTTAACAAGAAAAAGTCGTGAATATACAAGAATAAAGTAACATGAAGAAAAATAATGTCATGCTAGCATGAAATTTTAATATTTTGTTGGAGTTATAATATGAGAAACAACACAAAATAAAGATTTTCAAAAAATAATTTGTGGAAAATTTGTTTGTGGGAAAAATTTGAGAAAGACTTTGGGAATATGACTAAATATGGCAAAGTCATAATAGAATAAAACTTAGAAGAAGTTAGAAAACAAACAAAAAAAAGTTTAGAAAATAAAAAAAACAATTTTATATGAATAAATAAAAATAAGAAATGATAATAATTCAAAATATTAAGAGAAAAAAATCGAAATGTAATGAAACTAAGCTCTAAATGAGAAAAAAACATTTGAGTGGGAGTAGCGTTTAAATATTTAAAAAATATATTTTTGACTGGATAAATATTGCAAATAACACCCTGACTTATTACCCTCCTTTATTTATATATTACTTGAAATTAAATCCTGTTTCATATTTCTATTATATTATTATGGGAATGAATGACACAGAAAGAAGTTGATGAATGGAAGCAACAGTACGAGGCAACGCTAGAGTACCACGTTCTTCCACTAGATGGCGGTCGTTGCCTGGTCCTCCCTCTGTTACACAGCACACAGTTTTTCAACGTCATGACGTCATGTTGGAGCCGCCACAAGGTTAGCCTCCACTTGGGCACGTGACGGCGGAAATACGTCACCGAGATTTTCGACTGAAAAACACGAATTTTCGAAGTTTTTGAAAATTATTTTTTATTTATTTTGATTCTTGATACTACGTGATACTTCGTGTCACTGATTTCAAACACGTTTTTTCATCCTTGTTTTCGTTTTGATTTTTTTTTACATTTTAGAAGTAAAAATGGATAATAATAATAATAATATAAAGTCGTCTAATTTATATTAGTATGATTAGCAACCACACTAATTTAAATAAGTCTTATTCCTTATAATAATCCAAATTAAAGGATAGTTTCAAATCACTGAAAAGCATTTTCCCCACATTATTATGCAAACGTTTAATATATTTTTTTATTTTCAAAAAGTATACAATCACTAGCAGTTTCTCTTCGGGTTAATAAACATACAAGGACTAAAGTGTCGTAGAAAACAAATAGGATTTAATGACAAAAAAGCATGTATAGAAATTGTGCAATCGTTGATTTGTTTTCCTCATCACAGATTTCAGGTCGAAAGTGTTTTGTTTTGGTTTTGTGTTCATTTCCACTCCCCTTTCTGCTCACACGGAAACTCAAATTCAGCTGGGCCTGCTGGCAAAAAACATGATCTAATAGTAACAATAATATAAAGCGTTTCTGTGCGTGTGTCGTCTGTGCATGATGCTGCAATGCACACATTCAAAACGTCTACTGTATTGTTCACATCGTCCAGCTGCATTTGAGTTTCTGATTCTCTCCACGATTTACCAGAGACTAAAGCCTCTCCCTGCCTCCATAGAAAACCTCATCAGATAAGGTCATTTGTCACAGTAGCACAAGAGCGTGTGTGTGCGTGCGTGCGCGCGCGTGCGTTGGCACAGACTCAAGAGAAACAAACATAGAAAACAAGGCGAATAGAGAAAGAAATGAAAAAGCAGATGAGATACATCCCACAGAGAGTCTGGGTGAAGAGGAATCATACAGTAGAGCTGCTATAGCAAGGTGAGATATTTCACTTCTTTTTCAAATGATTATTATTAATTTATTTTTTTAAAATCAATGTCCTCCATCTTCATAGGAGACGAAGGCAAAATGTAGTTATTTTTTTAAACCTTTTTCTGAAAAAGTACAGAAATAACAAACAGCAAAAACACACTGCACAGAAAAAAACTTGAAAGTGAAGCAATAATCGCTCTCAATTATTATTATTATTATTATTATTATATTGTTTCATCATTGTTATTATTATGAAATGTTTTACCCCAGTACTGTTTCTAGTTCAAATGGTTTGTGTTATTTTTTCAAGCACTTCAATTGAATTATTTCACTGATTTGACGTCTAAATGATATGAATCAGTATAATAAAACAATAATAATAGTAGTCTGATTAAGAGACTATGATAATAATAATAATAATAACAATAACAATGATGATGGTTTTGCTGGCTTGAAATGTCATAGTCTGCTATTTCCTTCCTCCTGTCGGCGTGGAACCCCTGTTGCTTTTGTTCGCGGGAAAGATTGCGCGTATTTACCCCTCACTGCGGTTCCTCCAGCCCGTGGAAAGATCCACATTCCCCCCGCAGTCTTTTCTGCTCACTGTTTGGCACAACGACACACCTTGTCTGCACCAAAAAATGTGTTTTTCTTGTGTGGTCTTGTCAGCCACATCCCCCCAAAAAATCCAAGCCATAATCCATCCCATAATAGTCGCCATGAGTTCCGCAGCGCGCAGGACCTCCATCTATCCAGCTGTGTCGGGCGGTAAATCCTTGTGTGTGAAAACGGGCCGAAAAGGTCCAGCAGACGAGAGTGGGTCACTGCACGGGAGTCTGTCCTCCGTGGTGAGGGGGGCTGTCCCCGTACATGTCTTCCCCACCTGGTAATTGCCCCCCAGCGGGCGTCATCCTTTTCTCCTTCTGCCTCCTGTTACAGAACCAAACCCGGACCACCTCCTTCTCCAGCTGCAGGCTGTCCGCCAACGAGTTGATCTCCGCCGCCCCGGGCTTGGGACACTTGAGGAAGTGGCTCTCTAAGGCCCCCTTGACGCCCACCTCGATGGAGGTCCTCTTTTTTCTCTTCCTGCCCTGCGCAGCGATTTTGTCCAGGCTGGTGGGGCTCCCCGAGGTGGAGTCGGCCTCCTCCAGCCACTTGTTCAGCAGAGGCTTGAGCTTGCACATGTTCTTGAAGCTCAGCTGCAGCGCCTCGAACCTGCAGATGGTGGTCTGCGAGAAGACGTTGCCGTAAAGGGTCCCCAGGGCCAGACCCACGTCCGCCTGGGTGAAGCCCAGCTTGATGCGCCGCTGCTTGAACTGCTTGGCGAACTGCTCCAGCTCGTCCGAGGTCGGCGTGTCCTCGTCGGACTGGTCGTGGTGGCCCCCGTGCTGCGGCTGCGGAGGCTGCTGGTGGCTCCCCGGCCCGCTTCCGTGGTCGCTCAGGTGCGGGCTGTGGCTGTGGTGCTCCTCGTCCCGCAGAGGGTGGTGGTGGTGCGGGTGTGTGTGGTGGTGCATGCCCCCTTGCTCCCCCCCGGGCATCATGCCGAAGCCGGACTGGGCGTAGAGCAACCCCTGGCCCTCAGACGTCGCCATGGCGGGGATGTGCGTGGAGGCGGTGCTGCCGGTGCGCCATGCTCTGGCGTCGTGATGCGAGTCGTGAGGGTGTCGCTGTTGCTGCGCGTCGCCGCCGGAGTCGCGCATCTCCTCGCGGTCGGTGTCGTGCAGCACCGGCTTGACGTCCTGCTCGCCTAGGGGGCTCGGGGGCCACGTCGCCCCGCCGTCCCCGTGAGACAACGCCGCGATCCACTGGTGCGCGTGGCTGAGCGAGTGCGCGCCACCCGCCAAGCCGCCGTAGTCGCTCTGGAGGAGGGCGTGCGCGTCCCTGTAAGCCTGCTGCTGCTGCTGCTGCTGCTGCTGCTGCTGCTGCTGCATGCTCCCCGATTCCGTGTGTGGCGGCGGCGGCGGCGGCGGCGGCGTCGGTTGCGGCACGCTGCCCGGGGCGCTGAGGACGCTGAAGTGGTTCGACGTGGCGGTGGCCATCACCACAGCAGTCGGGGGCGAGTCAGTCTTCCTTGGACGCGAAGCGGTGCGCGCCACAGGGCAGCCGGGCGTCTCTCTCCAGCATCTCCCGGGCGCTGTGCCAAGGGGACGCAGCGGCGCGCACCTGTGGTCCGCCTCGCTCCGCTCTTTATTGGCCGAGAGTGGCTGACAGATGTGGTTACCCCTGACAGCACCCCGCTCATTGGTCACGGGAGATTGTGCAGAAGCCCCCCATCACTCTGCCCCACAATACTACCGCGTCCTGCAGCACGCTGGAGCACTAAATTGAGGCAAAGTGTAAACACAGGAGACACTCCATCCATCCTGGAGCCTATCCCAGCTGACTGGACTGATCACCTGACTGACACACACACACACACACACACACTACTCAAAGCCAGTCTTCAGGGGCAGGGGTACGGAACATGCAATGGTTGGGGGACAGGAAGTGTGTACTGCGATATACTTATATACCCCAATATACTGTAGTAACACGCCTGCTCAGTCAGCAATGCAGTCCAGTCTTTGACTTGCCATAGTGCCATAGTCTGTGCTTGAAAAGCTTATTTCATAGTTTCTGGGATCGCCCAGCCTTTCCGGTAAAATACATAAATCCAAGTGGATAACAGGACATTAGGGTAAGCTGGAAATATTCATGCAAAACTTTAATAAAAATAAATGTACACTCTTCACACACTCTTTCTCTAAAATAAACCTTGTACCCTGTCATATCTAGTATTTACTGGAAAATGTGCAGGTTTGTTCCCTTTTGAACACAAAGTGCGCCCTAAATTGCATTGTGACTGTATTGACACTATGCTACAGTTTGTGTTATTAGCCGGAACTTTTCATATATTTCTTTTTACATTTCCCTCTTTTTTTTGCAATTTTTTACCCTGGGTTTTTTTTTTTCCTCCAAAAACTGAAACATTCAAAAACAGAAACAAATTGCGTCAGAAACTATGTCTATCAAATTCATCAGTTCGATACACCCAAAAATATTTACAAAAACGTGTATTTTTTTAAAAAAAAATTATAGTTGTATGCAACAAAGTCATTAAAATTAAGAATGAAAAGGAAAAATGAACATTTAACATCACATAGCAAACCGGTTGGCGGAAACAGTGAGGTGCGATGAGAGAATCGGAGGAGGGGAACCGCACCAACAACAAGTCAACATTGTTGATCCTTTGTGATTGTTAACTTTTATCCACTTCCCAACATTAGCTAACCGGATTTCTCCTTTCTTTGCCAGGATGGGAATGACTGGTGATGCAGCAAACAGACTCGTTTGTGTAGTTTGGCAAATAAATAAGCATATCATGATACGGTAGTAATATATTGCATGCTAAGTATCGCCACGGATTTCCTTACCGAGTAAAATTCCGGCTGGTATCGGCGATACCGCTTGCGATCCTATTCAATCTCCTGTAACGTCTGGTGACACCTCTGACGATTCAAGTATAAAAGTATCCGTGTTCGGTTTTGAGAATCGATTTTACAGCAAAAGTATCAATAGTTTGGTATCGATTCGCACATCAATGGTGTTGCAAGTGTGGTCCAAAATGGCTGAAAAAACAAACAATGCAGAGAAAATCGTTTGTCCGCAATATTGATACCACAAGATTTACCACCAATATCGTACGATGAGAGGAGAGACATTTTGGTAATAATTTTCTTCAAAAACCAAATCGCATTAAAAGTGGGCGGCTGGAAAACTGAGGTTTAAGTGTAATTGTCTTGCCATTAAAAATGAGCTACAGTATGCAAAAAAAATAAAGTTGTTCCATCAAATGAGGCTCACGGGCCTTCGGTTTGACACCTGAGTCTTGAATAAACTAGAAAAGACTGGATGAAAATCACAAAGATGAAAATGCTACATTCAAGTCCCATCAAATGGAATATTTCAGATGTTTTTCCAGCATGGAGGGAGACGTCCAGCTGGCTCTCCTGTCCAGAGAGGCTTCCAAGGGCCTTTTGCCCCGTTGCCATGGCGAGGGCGCTGAATGGAACAACGCCCACGTCACAGCTGCAATCGCTCTTCTTCTTCTTCTTGTTTTCGCTCCCTTCCAAAAGGGCCCAATGGGGGTCGCGCGCTCAGCCCGTAGGGACAAATAATAAGAAGCGGGGGGGGGGGGCTTGCACGAGGGCAGCGAGAGGCCAAAAAGAATGGAGACCCTAAGCCCACACGCTGCCCTCCTCCACCTGCTTGTTGGCTAAACTTTGCGGCCATGAATGCCGTTGTCTCGCTAAGCTCGGCACACAAAAAGGCGTGGAAAAGGAGGGGGTGGAGGTTGCTCCAATGTCAGGATTTGTTTTGGAAATACACTCGGCAGCCGCTCTGAGGACCACCTGCACTATCTCACCAGAATGATTCGCTCATCATTTCAATATGTACAATATACAGTATATACAATATACTGTATATACAATACAATATATATTCACTCATCTTTGGGAAGGGACACCTTCCATGTAATATTTATTACAGCCCAAATACTACTACTGAATGTACAGTGTTTTGATAATACATAGACACACACCGGTGCATCTCAGTAAACGACAATGAATTTCATTTTGGGAGTTCAATTCAAAGAGATCAGGAAGTGTTTGCGGTTTTAGCGTACCAAGAGGTAGTTTCAAATCTACCTATCCATATTTGCATTTGAAAAGGGCTTTTTTTCCAGAAAATGTCTTTTTTTTTTACTACATTTATTGCAACAAAGTCCTGCTTGGATTTTAAACTAAAGTCCTGTTAATTGTGATGATATTTAAAAAACAGTTTGGGGGATCTGACTTACCTGCTGTGGGATTTTCAATTTAAAAAGCAAGCGATGATAGCAATATCAAATTGAGAGTGCAGAATTATTAGGCAAGTTGTATTTTTGAGGATTAATTTTATTATTGCACAACCACCATGTTCTCAATGAACCCAAAAAACGTGTTAATATCAAAGCTGAATATTTTTGGAAGTTGTTTTTAATTTGAGCTATTTTAGGAAATACCCGTGTGTGCGGGTGACTATTACTGTGCATAATTATTAGGCAACTTAACAAAAAACAAATATATATCCATTTCAATTATTTATTTTCACCAGTAAAACCAATATAACACCTCAACATTGACAAATACATTTCTGATGCTCAAAAACAAAACAAAAACAAATCAGTGACCAATATAGCCACCTTTCTTTGCAAGGACACTCAAAAGCCTGCCATCCATGGATTGTGTCAGTGTTTTGATCTGTTCACCATCAACATTGCATGCACCAGCAACCACAGCCTCCCAGACACTGTTCAGAGAGGTGTACTGTTTTCCCTCCTTGTAAATCTCACATTTGATGGTGGACCACAGGTTCTCTATGGGGTGCAGATCAGGTGAACAAGGAGGCCGTGTCATTATTTTTTCTTATTTTAGACCCTTTCTTGCCATACATGCTGGGGAGTACTTGGACGCGTGTGATGGAGCATTGTCCTGCATGAAAATCATGTTTTTCTTGAAGGATGCAGACTTCTTCCTGTACCACCGCTTGAAGAAGGTGTCTTCCAGAAACTGGCAGTAGGACTGGGAGTTGAGCTTGGCTCCATCCTCAACCCGAAAAGACCCCACGAGCCCATCCATCAGGCCCATCAAGACTCACTCTCGTTTCATCAGTCCATAAAACCTTCAAAAAAATCTGTCTTCAGATATTTCTTGGCCCAGTCTTGACGTTTCAGCTCGTGTGTCTTGTTCAGTGGTGCTCGTTTTCCAGCCTTTCTTAACTGGGCCATGTCTCTGAGTATTGCACACCTTGTGCTTTTGGGCACTCCATTGATGTTGCAGCTCTGAAATATGGAAAAACTGGTGGCAATTGGCATCTTGGCAGCTGCACGCTTGACTTTTCTCAGCTCATGGGCAGTTATTTTGTGCCTTGGTTTTTCCACACAATTCTAGTGACCCTGTTGACTATTTTGAATGAAACGCTTGATTGTTCAATGATCATGCTTCAGAAGCTTGGCAATTTTAAGAGTGCTGCATCCCTTTGCAAGATATCTGACTATTTTTGACTTTTCTGAGCCTGTCAAGTTCTTCTTTTGACCCATTTTTCCAAAGGAAAGGAAGTTGCCTAATAATTTTGCACACCTGATATAGGGTGTTGATGTCCTTAGACCACACCCCTTCTCATTACAGAGATGCACATCACCTAATATGCTTCATTGGTAGTAGGCTTTCCAGCCTATACAGCTTGGAGTAAGACAACATGCATAAAGAGGATGATGTGGTCAAAATACTCATTTGCCTAATAATTCTGCAATCCCTTGTAATATCCATCTTAGGAGAAACTATTTAAGATAAAAGGGCTTCTTTAGCCATAAAATAATACTTAACAATAAATACAAATAACCCTGCGTACCACCTATTTAGAACTTCTGTGGTTCAGCAGTCAATTTACATTTCCACCAAAAAATAACAGACTTGTTTTTTAAAAAAGTAATTTTTAATTTAATACAAAAAATTAAAAAAAAAAAGGATACAAAAAAAAGACAAGAAAAAGATTTTTTTATTGGTCTGTGGCGTGTTGTACAAATGAAATGAAGTACTAAAAAAAAACACAAAAAATAGAGCAAAAAGGCACAATTTGAAGAAAAAAGCTGAAATGTTAATACTAAAAATTAATAACACAATGCATTGGCTTTAAATCTATATGTATAATATAGCTTTTTTAAATAAATAAATACAAATATGTAAAAATATCAACGTGACCCCCTGCATCCTTTTTCTGTATGTGGGCCTCGGCAAGAAACAGTTTGGAGACCCTTGATCCTTGAAGTTAAAAAAAAACTTAAATCTCACTTAAATCTCAATCAACTGCGCTAGAACACTACTTAAATCACTATACAGGATTTTAGAGGTTTTAGGTGCAACATTCTGAATTGAAAATGTACTCAGAGGCCCCCTGGGGACCACCAGTAGTCCCTAAGTAGGTCCCATAAGAGTAGGGTGTCACATGATCTTACAAGATTAAGATTTCTTGTTCAGAAAAAACTATCTGGTGGGCATTAGACCTGGGTTGATAAATACGAATGAAAAAAAATAAAGAAATGAATCACACAATAAATGATATTCCTGTCTGTTTTCCTCCATACAGACAGGAAGAAGGTTCACTCTGTTCATTGCTTTCAGCACCTTGGTGCGTTTGTTAATCTACGTTCCTACCCTCACCTATGGTCGAGAGCTTTGGGTAGTGACCGAAAGGACAATATCGCGGGTACAAGCAGCCGAAAGGAGTTTTCTCCGCAGGGTGGCTGGGCTCTTCCTTAGAGATAGGGTGAGAAGACTGTCATATGGGAGAGACTCGGAGTAGAACCGCTGCTCCTCCGCATTGAGAGGAGCTAGATGAGGTGGCTCGGGCATATTCATATAATGAAACTTTTTGGTGAAAACTATATCAATTATAATTTTCTTTTTAATGTAATAGATTAATTTGTATATATCTTTACATTTTCACGTTCCCAGCACACCCTCACTACGCGTTTAGGTCTACCAGGTCTGTCCGGCATCCTTCCCCGCCACCTAATCCAAATCATCACCAGGTGGTGGTCAGTTGACAGCTCAGCCCCTCTCTTCACCCGCTTGTCCAGAACATGCGGACGCAGGTCTGATGATACGACCGCAAAGTCGATCATAGACCTGCTACGTAGGGTGTCCTGGTGCCAAGTGCACTTATGGACATCCTTATGTTCAAACATGGTGTTTGTTATGGACAAACTGTGATTTGCACAGAAGTCCAGCAACAACAAACCACACGGGTTCAGGTCAGGGAGGCCTTTCCTCCCAACCACGCCCCTCCAAGTCACACTCTCATAGCCCACATGGGCGTTTAAGTCTCTCAGTAGAACTATGGAGTCACCAGCTGGGATGCTCTCCAGAACCCCTCTGATAGACTCCAAGAAGGCTGGGTACTCTGAACTGCCGTTTGCCGCGTACGCACAAACAACAGTCAGGACCCTTTCCCCAGCCCTAAGGCGTAAGAAAATAACCCGCTCGTTCACTGGGGATGACTCCAACACAGAGGCACCAATAATAATAATAATAAGCCCACACCAGCTCGCTGCCTCTCCCCTGCAGCAACTCCAGAGAAGAACAAGGTCCAGGCCGACTATATCTAGTCGGAATGTCTCAGTCTCTTCCACAAGCTCCTTCCCCACCAGAGAAATGACATTCCATGTCCCAAGAACCAGATTTGGCCGCCGAGGACCAGGTCGCCCGGACACCCGCCCTCGACCACTGCCCAAATCGCATTGCACCGGACCCTTATGCTTGCCCCTGCAGGTGGTGGGTTTGCAGGGGGGAGTTCCCGTGTGGGTTCTTCAGGCTAGGCCCGGCCAGGTCCCACGGGTGAAGACCTGGCCCCCAGGCGCTCGCCTGCGAGCCCCTCCCCCAGGCCTGGCTCCAGGGTGAGGCCCCGGTATCCCACTTCCGGGCGAGGTGCAGTCACTCCTCTTGCTCTTCTTCATTATGGTCTTCTGAATCACTCTTAGTCTGGCCCGTCACCTAAAACCTGTTTGCCTTGGGAGACCCTACCAGGGGCATAAAGCCCCCGACAACATAGCTCCTAGGATCACTCGGGCACTCAAACCCCTCCACCACGATAAGGTGGTGATTCATGGAGGGGAATAACAGATTTTTCAAAATGTGAAAGAAAAGAAATGAAGAACAAACGAGCAGAGGTCAAAGCCAGCAGAGGAGGTGTGAGGCAGGGCGGGTGTCCAAAACAGCAAAAGATGGCTGCAGCAACGCCAAACGAGGACACTATAATTAACAAACACGGTAAATCAAATCAAGCTAACGCCACAGAGTGAAAGAAAACTGCTTTATGATTAGGGTGTACTTCTGAGAATCACCAAATGTGTCGTCAGGAGTGGGGGGTTGAGGGAGCACATGCAGGAGGGAGTTGGGGGGGGGGGCGTGTGCAGTGAGAAGCAAAACATATTAGCCTAATGGTCTAATATGCAAACTACTGGCTGCCCAATTAGGAGACTTAATAACGCATAAACGATGCCAATCCTGCTCTTACAAGACGAAGAGGTCGCCGTTAATTCGAGTCGGAGGACTGGCTGTGCTGTCAAAACATTGTTCTCACACACACACACATATTTACATATATATTTGTGTCTCAGTGTGCCCAGCCTCTTGTTGTGGCTTAATGATGGAAAAACTGAGCCTGAACGATGAACACTAATTAAACGGCGCCATTGCAAGATTCAATTTCTATGCCTAAGTGTCCCCAAACGATTTATCCCACGTTTATGATTAAATGCACACAACACAAAGCAAAAACACACACGCACAACTTCATCTTTTTACACTAAGACAGTAAGGAAGCACTTTCACTTTGTGTGACAGGCCCGTGTCCCTCCCCCTGTGGGAACCCAAACGCTGGGCTAACTAGAGCAAAGAGGGTGGGGTGCTGGGGCGGGGGTTCCATTATACTGCTGGACACATGGAGATAATGGCCATTCCTCCACAGCTGGCCCACACAATCAAAGAGAGAGTGGAGCTTGGAGGATTACAGCTTTAAACAGACCATTGTGGGGGCTAATTACATCTGAATGCTAAACCCAGAGAACTCACCTCACACACCCCCACCTCCCCAGAAGGGAAACCTGTGCAGAATACCCCAAACAACCCTTCAGGGACACACACACACACACACACACACACACACATAGCTTCAAAGAGTCACAGTTCACATACGTGTGTCCCCCCCCTCGTGTGGCGCTCGGCATTAGATCGAATCTCAGTGCCAGCAATGAGGAGGTCTTAGAGGACTTAAGGTTGAATAGAAAGCACACTCAAGGGCCTTTCCTCAGCCCCCCCCCCCGTCACAATCCACACATTCACTCTGTCCCCAACCGACCACCGCTTGGCTCCATCGGTGCCACCCCCCCAAAACACACACCAATCGACGCCAGCTGTGTTGCAGCAAGGTTGTACATCAGCGGTGGTCACACTTTTCCAGCCTGCAAGCTACTTTTACAATGCCCCAAAGATCGACCTCCTACTAATACAAAATAATACTGTATATTTACTATTTTCATAAACAAGAGTATTTATGTACACTGTACATGTATACCAGGGGTGCACACACTTTTTCAGCATGAAAGTAACAAGTCCACATGATCTCTTACTATAACATTTATACAAAATCCAACCAGCAAATTTCGAAACTACTATATAAAATACTAATAATTCCTAATCACATTTTCAAAGCTTACAGGTCATCAAAGTGGTTGATGTCATTCACTAATAATTCACACTTTGCCAAAAAAGATAATAACACTTAATTCCTCAATATTTGTGTGCCTGAGTAATATGTCAGTGAAAATAGCTAATAGTGTTCCTTATGTACACACATTTAATTTGCTATCAAACATTACAGATACAGTAGAAATGAAAATGATGATGCAAAAGACCATGCAGCCATATTCAAGGCAACATATTCAAAAGCTGTCAGCAGTGGACACAATCCCCCAATTCATCACGAGATAATAGTTTAACAAATAAAAGTGTAGAAAACACACATTTCTATAGTGGAGTTCCCAACGACCAAGCAAAGCCAACAAATGTTTGACTTTTTTTCTATATAACTAACCGCTACAAGTGATCACATGACTTTTGTTATAGATATTTTACCACTCAATTTATCCATAATCACGGTAGTAAAGATGTTCACACTGGGAAGCGACAGTGAATCAGGAGGGGAGCTTAATGTCAGATACAAAGTGATCTTTATGCGATTGACTAGTAGCTCAGGCACTTAATTATGGCATAGAAAACCTGTTTACAATCTTCTAAATATTGTTTATTAAAGGCCCCAAGACATAAAATAACACCACTATGGTCACTTGTACACTCCTATTATCCTATTACCAGAGAAAATATGACATATTGGATATAAATAAGATAACATACTCACACGTTGGCAGTTTTTTGTGGTTTTGCTGTACCGCAAACTTCCTCGCGACTTTAAATAGCTTTACAGTCGTTTCAGTTAATATAGTAGACAGAATAAGAGTAAATAAGCTATGTGAGACGTAAATAAAACAGCTTGAGCAGTGTCACCGTTGAAAGCTTATGAACGCGCTCTGATAAACCCATAAATAGTTATTAGTTAGTTAATAACATTAAAATAGCTCAGACAACCACTAATACAAAAATGTAAAAATACCCTTCAACGAGGTGAGATTACCCGCAGCATTACCAGAGCATTTCTGTTTAGGGGTGCACGATAATTATCGGGGTGATATGAGGGAATAATGTCATACTAATAAATTTGAAAACATTAAAAATTGCTCCGATAAGTGACAATTAAAAGAAAACTCTTTAATGAGGCGAGATTACCCATGCTGTGTAAGTGAGCAAATCAAGCACTCCTTTTTTTCCTGCTTGTGACGTAAAGGCCTGTCATAACTTCCCCTAAGCCCTGACTCGTAAGAGAAAGGACTTTGTCCCAGGTGCTCTACAATGAGTGGAAAAAAAACAGCCGAGCACGCAAAAAAACCTTATTGGCCTGAAACGCCAGCTCCACTGTTTGAAAAGTGCAAAAGGTTTGCCAGGGACCTCCGTGTCATCACACCGGCTGCTCAGAGCGTGTGCCTGAAAACAGAGCACCTTGCTGGGCCACAGCAGGTGGCTGCTCCCCCTCTATACTCTGGTTTTCCTGATAGTAGTGATGTGGTAGTAGTAATGTCATGATATTTGATTAAATCAACAGGTACAGTTGGTCAAATCCTAGTTTGTTTCAGTCCTCCTTACCTCCAGGTGTGTACAAACTACACTTAAATCTACATTTAAAAAAAAGTAGACATAAAAAAGTTATCGGTATTATATCACAAAGTAATTGGTATTGGTTTGGGAAAAAAAGAAAATGTGCATCTTTAAATATTATCATCATTTTTATTTGTCATCTGCTACACAATCAAAATCTTCAGCACCGTCGTAGGGAGTTGTACCAGGTTGTGTACAGGTCAAGTCCCAGAGCAAGAAAGAGTTCTTGGAACCTGCTATGGAGTCCAGTGGAGGGCAATATGACCTTGTTTGATTCGCTACATATCCTAGCTCAACACTCATCCCTTTCCATATCTCCGTCAACACTTATGCCATATCAAACACATGACAGCCTAGATTGACAGACAGCTAAGGCTCGCTAGCCCAAACCGGTCAGGACCACTGGGTATCCATCGAATTGATCGAGATAATGCCATCTATAAAAGGCTGACTGTCCAGCGCTCACTTTGCTGAAGAGGTCTGTCGTCTGCACAAGCAATTTTGTGTGTGAGTTTTTTTTCCTTCAATAAACTTCTTAAAAACTTCAACTTTGTCTAAATTTTGGAGTTGTTCAGTCTAAGAATTTGTGTCGCTTTTTCAAAGATGTGGGAATTTGTCTATTTTGTAAAAAGTCACTCCAAAACGTGATCATACATCTTGAAGCTGAGAAATATGCATACAAACAATCATATGCTCAAAATACTCATTGCCGTGTGCACACTGTGTAGATCAGGGGTCAGCAACCTTTTTGGCTAAGAGAGCCATGAAGGTCATGCATTTGAAATTGTATTTCCGTGAGAGACATATTATAATTTTGCATTAATTTTACATTAAATGCAACTAAATGTGTTCTTTTTAATAACATTGCTATACTGAAGCTGACAACAACTAACAAATCAAATACTTCTTACCATTAATGCAACATCTGGTGCTGCGTGGTTTTGCATCGTATTCCTAATCTTTTCTTCTCAAAAGGCTCTACAGAATCAACTAGCTTACTATTTAGTCTATAGAGGAAAGTTTACTTCTTGAAATCTCAATGATTTGGGTAGGCTACCACCAGTGGGGCCTGCTGGTCATTCATTTTCCAGACTACATCCATCCATTTTCTATACCGCTTATTCTCATTAGGGTCGTGAGTATTCTGGAGCCTTGTTTATTTATTTATATGTAAATTTTAGCCTTAGTTTAGTCGAGATCACTGATTTGCTCGCTTTATTGTCAATCACAAAAGGATTTCGCCTCAGACATATTAGAATCACCATGCAAAAGCCAAGCGTCCGGGCCAGCAGACTACCCCATTGACCTCCAGAGACGCTGAGTGGGCGAGACAAAGCCCAGCATTTATCCAATGACCATCCAGGAACAACCCACTGTAAACTTCCCCATCAAAGTCCGTAGACGTAGTGTATAAAAGAGGTGGTGCTTGGGACTGTGTCTAAGTCGTGTTAGTTACTGTGATAAGGAGCTGACTCTGAACAAAAGATGAAGGTATTCTAGCACTTATTTAGTCAATTTTGGGGAACATTTTAGGAGAAGCTGAGCTTCCCCTGTAGCTACCACATAATAATCAAGGTTTGGTGTCTGATCTGAAATATCGACAAAACATGAAAATAATTACATTTTATGGTGTTAAGAAATGTTTGAGACCCAGATGCAGACAGCAAAAGAGCCACATCTGTTCCCGAGCCACAGGTTCCCTTCCCTCCTTTGGTTTTCGGCCAAAATGGACGTAAATGGAAAGAACCTTGTTAGCTAACTTAACACTCATTTACTCTTTCTTCTATATCTTTTCCCTTTTCGCCCAAACAGCCTCTGCAACAACACATGGAGAAGAAACACCAACAGGCAAATGTGTCCTGAAGCTGCTGTGTTATTACGAAGCACCAATCGAGGGGTGGCAACCATTTTGGTGCAAGCGTAAATCCCCGGGGCTCCTTATAGGATGTCCCGTGTTGTATCATGTAAGTATCTTCGGAGGCCCCATAAAGACATAAAGGGATGAGCTCCGACTCTGGATGAGAGCTTGTAAGTCACCAGCAGGTGTTTTTAGCCTGACACTGGTGCACACCAGCACAGATCTATCTTATCTCCGGCTTTATAATGTCCTACACACACACAAACGGACACACACAGGCGCCACGTGTAAGCGTGGCCATATTTTACAAGCAGTTTGCAGCTTGTCATGAGCGTATCACGGGGGGAGGTTGGGTTGGCCGGTGGCTGCATGTAAGACCGTGCGTCACGTCTCCTTTGCAGGCTGCAATAACAAAAAGTATCTTCCCTTCCCAAGATGGGGGAGGAGGAGGCGGTGCAGGTGAGTCGTTAAACCTACTTGAAAGCACAGTGCCTCCGATCAATAGTCCCGGGCTGAGCGGGGATTAAAATCAGGCTAAGTCTGTTCCGATCAATACTGATGGCTAACCCCGGGGTTAAAACAGGAGTAAATCTCCATACATGTCCATACACACGTCTGCACCGTGGCCTCCGCTGCAGATAAATCTGCATGCTGCCATGCAAATGGACACACCAAAGCTCGCTTTGCCCACGCAGTCGATATGAACGAGAGCTGATTGGGTTTCCTGCTGCGACATACACCTTTATGGACAAAAGACGCAGCTCTTAACCAATTCCTGAACTGAATCAATCAGGAGTTGGCTTCTTTAAAGTGCTCATGACACCAAAAAAAAATACAAAAATGAAAATATTCACTTAATAAAACATGTTAAAAAACATGTCATACAGCTGTCATAGATAAATAATAAACTATCAAATAGCAGGGAAACAAAGCGCTTTTACCGATGCTATTTTGGCTGGAACGTCGCATGCAGAAACCTTTGGGCAGTCACTCCTGCCATGGAGGCACAGCAGAGCGAGGAAAGAGAGCGATTTTCGCATTTTCAGACTGTTTTGGGGTAATTGAAGACTTTTTGAAGTAGAAGAAAACTAAGGAGTGTTTGAGGGAGCCTTGGGCATCAGAGCCTCCAGTTTGGAGTTGCATCTTGACCAACAACAGAGCAACATGGCCAAAGATTTTGGCCAATCTGAAGAGCAGGCAGCCAATAATGATGGTGAAGGTGATGTGATGCGTGCACCCCAGGTGACATTTGATAAAACACACAGAAACACATCATAATAAACACAATCATAAACAGGAGTGTTGTTTTGTTGGCAGTGATTGCCACATAGATTTATGCAAACCAGAAGTTACAAGTGACTGACAGTTCAGCTTGTATGCAGCATTGAAATGTGACATGAAAATACATATTATTCTAAAACTAGTAGAATATATCCAGCACCAAAATGTGGATTCACTTACAGTCACCTTGGCACGTTTTTCCACGGTCCAACATCTTCTAGGTTTTTTACTTTTTGCATAGCCTGCATAGCCGTCTGTGTTTGTGCTTGTGTTTTCACTCGCACCCGGATTGGGTCGAGGGAAGATAGTCAGGACAGCTGATGGTAGAGGCACCCTCCGCCAATACACACTCAGTCCCAAACTAATCTGATGGTGTCCATTTCGGTCACATTGGTTGCACTTACCCAGTCCATTAACGCCTGGGATTTGGGTCTTTCGGAAAGGTGAATAAAATTACTCCTTGTGCTTCTTGGCATTGGTGTGAAGTGAGACATGAACACACACGTCTTTCTCTTTTCTGTGCTTAAATATAAAAACAGATAAAAAGAGACAGCTAATTAATGGGACACTGTTTAGCCTATAAGGCCTTTGAAGGCGCCATTTACATCATGTGACCTGCGAATTAACCAAGCAACAGCGGCATTGTTATTATTACAGTTGTTAATATTGTTACATCCAAGAAGTACGATACTGGTGTAGTGACACCTCGCCACACCACACCGGCTAGCTACTAGGCGGCTAGCGGTTAGCTTCACCACACACTAGCTCACAATGCTTCAGGCAACTAGCGAAAGTTAACGCTACAATTTGGAGCTGCCTCCACTGCTGCTATGTTTTTACACTAGGTGTGGCGTTCCTTTCTATTTTAGGACGTGAAATCATGACATCCAGGAAAAAAGTTCCCAAAATACTGTATTGTTACAACATGCTTGCAGCATGAATATAAAACCATAAAACTGTGTTGGAGCTTTTTGGTGGTGGTGTTTTAATAGCTGTCTTTCTAGGCGGAATACGTGTGTTCCATTACAAGGATCTATTTACCTGCGCTTTATCTTTGCAACGCATGGAAAAGAGAAAGACATGTGTGTTCATGTCTCACATAAGGGTTGTGGATAAAGGGCAAAAAAAAAAAAAAAAAAGTGCACTTATGTTTCAAGAAAGTCTTTCAAATGGAGTAGGAAAGAAGGACGAAAAAGCCAAAAACTTACCACTTCCACAAGGAATGTGAGAACTTATTGTGCCTTAGCTGACACCATGCTAATGTAACGATAATAACGTCATGTCTCAATAATGGAATATTGCTGACCCCTACCCTCGCTGAGGGTAGGGGGTCAGCAATATAACTCCTCCACCATAACTCCTCCACCACCTTATCGTGGTGGAGGAGTTTGCGTGTCCCAATGATCCTAGGAGCTAAGTTGTCGGGGGCTGTCATGCCCCTGGTAGGGTCACCCATGACAAACAGGTCCTAGGGGAGGAACCAGACAAAGAGTGGTTCAATAGACCCCAATGATGCACAGTAACAATGGACTTCGTTTTCCCTGGCCCGGATGCTGGTCACCGAGGCCCCCTCTGGAGCCAGGCCCGGAGGCGGGGCACGATGGCGAGCGTCTGGTGGCCGGGCCTGCACCCACGGGGCTCGGTCGGGCACAGCCCGAAAAGGTAACGTGGGTCCCCCCTCCTATGAGCTTACCACTCGTGGGAGGGGCCGAAGGGGCCGGGTGCAAAGAGAGCTGGGTGGCGGCCGGAGGCAGAGGCCTTGGCGGTTCGATCCTCGGCTACAGAAGCTAGTTGTCGGTACGTGGAATGTCACCTCTCTGGCGGAGAAGGACCCTGAGCTGGTGCGTGAGGTGGAGAAATTCCGGCTAGATATAGTCGGACTCACCTAAATGCACAGCAAGGGCTCTGGAACCAGTCCTATCGAGAGGGGCTGGACTTCATTCCACTCTGGTGTTGCCGGCAATGAGAGGCGACGAGCATGGGTGGCAATTCTTGTTGCCCCCCCTGCTCCAAGCCTGCACGTTGGAGTTTAACCCGGTAAACGAGAGGGTAGTTTTCCTACGGCTTCGAGTACGGGGACGGGTCCTGACTGTTGTTTGCGCTTATGCGCCAAACAGCAGTTCAGAATACCCGCCCTTTTTGGCGTCCTTAGAGGAAGTACTAGAGAGTGCACCCTCGGGGGATTCTCTTGTTCTGCTGGGTGACTTCAACGCTCATGTTGGCAGCGACAGTGAGACCTGGAGAGGTGTGATTGGGAGAAATGGCCCCCCTGATCTTAACCCGAGCGGTGTCTTGTTGTTGGACTTCTGTGCTCATCACGGATTGTCTATAACGAACATCATGTTCAAGCATAAGGGTGTCCACATGTGCACTTGGCACCAGGACACCCTGGGCCGCAGATTGATGATTGACGTAGTTGTGTTGTCAGATTTGCGACCACATGTTTTGGACACTTGGGTGAGGAGAGGGCCGGAGCTGTCAACTGATCACCACCTGGTGGTGACTTGGTTCCGATGGGTGGGGGAGGATGCCGGTCAGACCTGGCAGACCCAAACACATTGTGAGGGTCTGCTGGGAATGCCTGGCAGAATCCCCTGTCAGAAGGAGTTTCAATTCCCACCTACGGGACAGCTTTGACCATGTTCCGAGGGAGGCAGCGGACATTGAATCCGAGTGGGCGATGTTTCGTGACTCCATTGTCGATGCGGCTGATCGGAGCTGTGGCTGTAAGGTGTTTGGTGCCTGTCGTGGCGGTAATCCCACAACCCGTTGGTGGACACCAGTGGTAAGGGATGCCATCAAGCTGAAGAAAGAGTCCTATCAGGTCGTCTTGGCCCATGGAACACTGGAGGCAGCTGACAGGTACCGGAAGGCCAAGCGGTCTGCAGCCCTGGCGGTCGCTGAGGCAAAAACCTGGACATGGGAGGAGTTCGGAGTCGCCACGGAAAACGACTTCCGGATGGCTTCAAAAAGATTCTGGACCACCATCCGCCGTCTCTGGCGGGGAAAGCAGTGCACAGTCAACACCGTGTATGGTGGGGACGGTGTGCTGCTAAACTCGACTCGAGATGTTGTGGACCAGTGGAGGGAATACTTTGAAGACCTCCTCAATCCCACCGACACGCCTTCCAACATAGAAGCAGTGCCTGGGAATCTGAGTCGGGTTTGCCTATCTCTGGGGCTGATGTCACAGAGGTGGTCAAAAAGCTCCTTGGTGGCGAGGCCCCGTGGGTGGATAAGATCCGCCTGACCTTAAGGCCCTTTATGCTGTGGGCGTGTCTTGGTTGATACGACTCTGCAGCATTGCCTTCCCATCCCTTTGTCACAGATTCTGTTCACTACTTTCATGGACAGAATTTCTAGGCGCAGCCAGAGCGTTGAGGGGCTTCAGTTTGGTGGCCGCAGGATTCGGTCTCTGATTTTTGCAGATGAAGTTGTCCTGTATGCTTCATCGAGCAGTGACCTTCAACTGTCACTGGACCGGTTCGCAGCTGAGTGTGAAGCGGCTGGGATGAGAATCAGCACCTCCAAGTCCGAGTCCATGGTTCTCGCCCGGGAAAGGGTGGAGTCCCATCTCCGGGTCGGGGATGAGGTCCTGCCCCAAGTGGAGGAGTTTAAGTACCTCAGGGTCTTGTTCACGAGTGATAGAAGGATGGAACGTGAGATGGACAGGCGGATTGGTGCAGCGTCTGCAGTGATGCGGACTCTGCACCGGTCGTTCGTGGTGAAGAGAGAGCTGAGCCAAAAGGCAAAGCTCTCTATTTACCGGTCGATCTACATTTATACCCTCACCTATGGTCATGAGCTTTGGGTAGTGACCGAAAGGACAAGATCGCGGGTACAAGCAGCCGAAATGAATTTTCTCCGCAAGGTGGCTGGGCTCTCTCTTAGAGATAGGGTGTGAAGCACTGTCATCCGGGAGACACTCGGAGTAGAACCGCTGCTCCTCCGCATTGAGAGGAGCCAGATGAGATGGCTCAGCTTCTGGTTAGGATGCCTCCCGAACGCCTTCCTGGGGAGGTGCACGTCCAACCGGTAGAGGCCTCGAGGAAGACCCAGGACACGTTGGAGAGACTATGTCTTTCAGCTGGCTTGGGAACGCCTCGACATCCGCTGGGAAGAGCTAGACGAAGTGGCCTGGGAGAGGGACGTCTGGGCTTCCCTGCGTAGGTTGCTGCCCCCGCGACCCGACCTCGGAGAAGCGGAAGAAAATGGATGGATGGATGCTGACCCCTATTGGCCAGTATACTACACATAGTCACCCACAATACAGCCATCATTTGGGGTTTAATTAGTAAAAACAAACTAATTGCCATGTTTTTAAAAAAAGTGTCAATGGACATGATGGACTTGTTGCTCACTGTAATAAAAGACTGACACACGTATTGATTTGACAAAGCACGGGTCAGCAAATCAGTTCCCGATAACCAATCAATGCGGTTGTATAGGCTCGCAAGGTGGCAATGCCAGCATTTCTCATTTCTGAAGATTTACTACTTCACTTACATAATAGATTGATAACATGAGGGTTTGTTGCCACTAAAAAGCTCTTTTAAAGTGTCTAGAACCCAGCATGAAGGCTCACACACTTCCAATGCACTGCTGTGGGACCTGTCTACCAGTTACACCAGTCGCCTGAGAAATTATTCACGATGAAATAAAAAGTCAAAGCATAGCTTGACAGTCACCCTGCGTCCTCATCCTTTATTCTCATTACAAGCGTCAGAAGCGCAACATTGTTCCAGTCAAAGCAACGCTGTTTTACACGCCTTTTTCCAAGCATCTCAAATGTCTCTCAGCCATTTGCAAAGCATCATTTAGGGTGGGAGGGGTTGATAAAAAACACTCTTTCTCACTCTCGGAGGCAAACCTGGCCAATTAATTTGCAGCTCAGATCTCAAAGGCTCCAGGGCTGAGGTGCTAGGGTACAATGTACCGGCAGGCTAATTTGTGCAGCAGGTTTGGGCTTAAATATATGCATGAGGCTAATTCGGCGAGCGGCGTACGGCCCCGTAGCATGCGGCGCTAACTCCCATTAGGGTCGCCTCTGCCTGCGGTGGAAATCAAGGCAGGATGCCTGCGTGCAAACAAAATTTAATTTGCTTTGGTAAATCAGAGTGTAGCGCCAAACGTAGTGGTACCTCCCCACTCCCTCACCTCCCTCCCTTCCCCCAGTCAGTTCAGTCGCCTCTCTGAGGGATAAATTACTACGGCATCATGAAAGAGCAGAAAATTACACAGAAATTTGTGGGATTTCTTTTCCTAAATAATCCCAGCGTATCTCCAGTGTGTTGCACTCATTTTGATTTTGTGCATGGGGATGCAGAAATAATGCATGCCTCCCCCACACTACACCAAACCCATACCAATGCTTTTCGGCTTTTTTCAAAACTGGAGAAGGATATACAGTACAACCTTTTTCATAGGACAAAAATGCCAGCTAAAATGTTGCCCTCGTTTCATTAACAAAGTAGTCAGTTTGCCTGCGTATTGTTCATGACTCAGTCTGTCTTTTTTATATTGAGTATGGCTACAAAATAACCCACCACGGGGCCAAAATAAGTTGCGACGGCCAGCATTTTGATGAAGAAGGAGAGCGATGTTACAAAGGAAAAGACTTTAAGAAAGGTACAATGGAAAAATATTTTAAAAATGCCAATATATTGCAATCTACTAATATAATTTATACTACACTACAATCTTCTGCACTCTGTGTGTATCCTAGCAGCCTCCCCACCGAGACAAAGAAACTGTATGACTGACCAAAGGGCTCACTCTACTCATGCTGTTGTTCTATAGGACAAATGCACAAAGGAGCTGAAAGCAATGCACAGAGTGAACTCTGTTTTTGCCTGTTTGGAGGAAACCAGACACACATACACATGGCAATATATTGACTATCCGCTTCATTTCCCCTATTAAATGACAAATGCATTAGATAAATGAATATTTAACATACAGTAAGTGGTGTCAGAAGATCTTGTAAGATTGAAATGTTTTTCTCGAGATTCCTGGTTCAGAAAAATAATGTCTGCTGGACACTAAACCTGTGAGGATAATAAATAAATAAATAAATAAATGACACAATAAATGAAACTGAAGTGGATAATTAATATATTGCCATGCGCATGTGTCTCTTTTCCTCCAAACAGGTAGGAAGAGAGTTCACTCTGTACATTGCTTTCAGCTCCTTGGCACGTTTGTGCCATTGAACAATGGCATAAATGGAGTGGCCACTTTGGTCAGCTATACAGTCTCTTTGTATCAGTGGGTGGAGGCGGGGCCGCTAGCATAAACCCAGAGTGCAAAAGTGGAAGGTAGTAGAAATTACATCAGTAGATTACAATAAATCGTCAAATTTTGTAACAATATATGTTTTCATTGTAATTTTCTTGTGACACGTGTAACACCTGTTGATAAGTCCTATCTTCATTATTTTTCCTTCTACTTAGATCAAGGGTGTCGACACTTTTCCTACCGAGGGCTGCATACAGAAAAATCAGTGGGTGCAAGGGTCGCTTTGATTTTTTGTTTATTTATTTTTAAAAAAGCTAAAAGCTGTAGTATACATATTTACATGTATATTTAACACCATAGCGTGTTATTAAATATTAGAATTAATATTTTTGCTTTACATTGTGCCTTTTTACTGTTTTTTTTTCCATTTTTGCAGGTTTTTTTAGTACTTAATTTTTATAGAGAATTGCAGAAGAGTGCAATGTAGTAGAAATTCATTCCTTCATTCATTAATTTTCTATACTGCTTATGCTCGTTAGGGCCCCGGGTATGCTGGAGCCTATCCCGGCCAACTTTGGGCAAGAGGAGGGGTACACCTTGGACTGATCTCCAGTCAATCACAGGGCAGTAGTAGAAATTATATTGCAATATAATGGCATACATTTACTTTTTATGTTTTTTTATTGTACTTTTTGTAAAATCCCATCTAGTGAACAGTGTCTCGTGACACCTCTAGTCATTTATAATTATTTTGCATTGTTTTTTACAATGAAAAAATATATTATTATTATTATATAATTATTCTCCCTGAAATGTGTTTTTTGTTTTGTATTTATTTTTGTTATGTGTATTTTTGGGTGAAATTGAATTGACATCAATTCACGTGATTTCTTATGGGAAAAATGATTTCATTTTCATACAATTTGATTTTCACCTTTTGGAACCAATTACAAAAACCAAGGTAGTACTGAATGTGATTTTGATCCAAAATAGGATAGTTGTGCTTTGTACTTTCTGTAGTTGTTTGGTTTGTTTTCATCGGTCTGATTGGACGTGTTTATGGGAAAGGCTGGAAGGCACTGAAGCAGGAAGTGGTTTGTCAATTCTCAACTGTGTATATTTTGTGTGATAGTGGAGGATTGAAAAAGAGGGAGGGGGTAGTAGAGGGAGGGATGGCAGTTCCTATTGAACTTGACCCGCAGGCCAGATCAATGTGTGCGTGTGTGACAAGACAGCAGGGTGTGCGTGTGTGTGTGGAGGCATGCCGACATGCGAGTGCGTGCTGCCAGATCAATGCGTCTCTGTGAGCCACGGAATGAGGGGGCACACTGATTACCCGAGGGTGGGGCAAAATGTGAGAGGGAAGGAGGGAGGAGGATGATACATAGATGAAGGAAGGATGGATGCAGGTGATGAGATTGAGCAGAGAGCAGGATGAGGAGAAAGAGAGAAGAAGAGAGACAAGAGGCTCATTTTCATTTTCGCCCTTCCAGCGTGTCGACACGTTCCGCACAGAAGAGACGCCGACATTGGCGTCCACGGGCAGATGGCTGGGATCAGTCGGGAAATAGGCAGACAATTGGAATAGAATGGGAAAACTGTGGGGGGGGGACACCTTTTTTTTAACATCTGAACCTTTTTATATGTCAATATGATGGGGGTACATACAGTAAGCAGCGGAAACACAAAACTATTTGTGAAAAAACATTCATTTTCCAAGGAAGACATTTGGCGTGCTAGTTGTACCATCAGGCACACAAAAAACCTTATCACCTGCCTGAAACACCATGCACCTTGCTGGGCCACCTCCCGCTCATTGTGTTTCCTTTTGAAGAAAGACTGGTTAAAAAACATGGCCGCCATTAAACAAAACATTTGTGGGGGCAAATAAAAAACTGTGTTAGAGCACTCTATACCTGTACATACACAATATATAGCATATATGTGGCTGAGTGAATACACACGGTATACTTGTACATATACCGTATATAGTATATATGTGGATAAGAGAATAAAGATTCAGATAAAGATCGTCTCATCTCTCTCAGTCTGATTCCCATCACTAGAAGCTTTGTTTGCAAACCCCCTCCTGTGTGTGTGTGTGCGTGTGTGTGTGTGTGTGTGATGTATTTCTATGTGCGCAGCCCAGGAGAATTGCAGAAGCTCACTAGTACAACAGCGTAATGGTGTGTGCCAAATAAAGCTTACATGGCATTACCTTAACACTGCACACTGCATGTGAAAGTGAAAGAAGTGAGTGAAAAAAGGCCTCCTGTCATCCCGTGTGGAAGTGGTAAGTATTTGGCTTTTTAAGTTTAGAAAATATTAATTTGAGTTTAACTGGTTAGCTTGGTAGCTAACCAGTGTTCTGACATAAGTGTTGTAAACGAAAAATAATAGAGTGAAGATGACTATAGAGGTGCTAGTTCATGTCCAGGAGCTCCAATAATGTTAAAAAGCAGATTTAGAAAGTCCAAAACAAGTTTTCCATGCTCAAACTACAAAAAAATTATAGTATATATAATCCATCCATTCGTATTTAAGCTGATACGTGATGGTTTGTCTCATTCATTGATTCATTTTCTGTACCGCTTATCCTCATTAGGGTCGCGGTTTTGCTGGAGCCTATCCCAGCTGACTTTGGGCGGGAGACGGGGTACACCCTGGACTGGTCGCCAGTCAGTCGCAGGGCACATATAGACAAACAAACATTCACACTCACAATCATGCTTACGGACAATTTAGAGTCGGCAATTAACCTAACATGCATGTTTTTGGAATGTGGGAGGAAACCGGGGTACCCAGAGAAAAACCGCACACGCACGGAGAGAACATGCAAACTCCACACAGAGATGCCCAACGGAGATTCGAACAACCCTAATGAGGATAAGCGGTATAGAAAATGGATGGACATATAATACAGTGAGGGAAAAAACTATTTTTTGAACCCCAGCTAATTTTGTAAGTTTGCCCACTAACAAAGAAATGATCAGTCTATAATTTCAATGGTAGGTTTATTTGAACACTGAGAGACAACAGTGACAAAAAAAAAATCCAGAAAAATGCGTTTCAAAAAGAGTTATAAATTAATTTGCATTTCCATGAAGGAAATAAGTATTTGATCCCTTTGAAAAACGTGCGCCAGTACTTGGTGGCATAACCTTTGTTGCAATCACAGAGGTCAGCCGTTTCTTGTAGTTGGCCGCAAGGTTTGCACACATCTCAGGGGGGATTTTGGCCCACTCCTCTTTGCAGATACTCTCCAAGTCATTAATGTTTCGTGGCTGATGTTTGGCAACTTGAAACTTCAGCTCCCTCCATAGATTTTCTATGGGATTAAGGTCTGGGGACTGACTAGGCCACTCCATGACCTTAATATGCTTCTTCTTGAGCCAATCTGTTGTTGCCTTGGCCGTGTGTTTTGGATCATTGTCAAGCTGGAATACCCAACCACGACCCATCTCACCCAATGCTTGACGGTACATGGCCCCATCCGTCCTCCCTTTGATGCGGTGCAATTGTCCTGTCCCCTTGGCAGGAAAACACCCCCAAAGCATAATGTCTCCACCTCCATATTTGACAGTGGGGACGGTGTTTTTGGAGTCATAGGCAGCATTCCTCCTCCTCCAAACACGGCGAGTTGAGTTGATGCCAAAGAGCTCAATATTGGTCTCATCTGACCACAACACTTTCACCCAGTCTTCCTCTGAATCAGTCAGATGTTCAGTGGCAAACTTCAAACGGGTCTGTAGATGGACTTTCTTGAGCAGGGGGACCTTGCGGGCACAGCAGGATTTCAGTCCTTCACAGCGTAGTGTGTTACCAACTGTTTTTGTGGTGACTATGGTCCCAGCTGCCTTGAGATCATTGACAAGTTCCTCCCGAGTGGTTCAGGGCTGATTCCACACCGTTCTCATTATCATTGAAACTCCACGTGGTGAGATCTTGCATGGAGCTCCAGACCGAGGGAGATTGGCAGTTCATTTATGTTTCTTCCATTTGCGAATAATTGCACCAACTGTTGTCACCAAATGATGATGGTCTTGTAGCCCATTCCAGCCTTGTGTAGGTCCACGATCTTGTCCCTGACATCCTTGCAAAGTCTTTGGTCTTGGCCATGGTGCAGAGTATGGCATCTGGATTGATTGATTGCTTCTGTGGCCAGGTCTCTTTTATACAGGTAACGAGCTGAGAGGGGTTCCAATGTCAGCTCGTGACCTGTATAAGATCCACCTGGGAGCTAGAGATCTTGCTGACAGATAGGGGATCGAATACTTATTTCCTTCATGGAAATGCAAAATAATTTATAACTCTTTTTGAAACGCATTTGTCTGGATTTTTTTTGTCATTGTTGTCTCTCAGTGTTCAAATAAACCTACCATTGAAATTATAGACTGATCATTTCTTTGTTAGTGGGCAAACTTACAAAATCAGCTGGGGTTCAAATAGTTTTTTCCCCTCACTGTATATATTGTACAATAATATTAGAAAATGAATATATAGTATATATATATATATATATACATATATATATATATAATACATTTGTCGTATCTGGAACCAGTTAACTGCTAGGAACGATTGATAACTGTATTATGTTGTATTTTGTTACTTTTGATTAGTGTTTTTGGGTGCCAGGAACAGATTGGTTGGATTGACATCATTTTCTATGGAAAAAAAAATGCTTCAGTTTTTGTACAATTTGATTTTCATCTGACCTCTTGGAACCGATTACAAAAACCAAAGATACTACTTATGAACTTGATGGAAAATGGTTTGCCGTGAGGCGGGTATTGTACTTTTTGTCTTTTTTGTGGCTGGAGTTTGCATCGGTGTAATAATACTATGAGCTCATTTTGGCTTTTATCGACACGTGATGCCAAAACTATTAGACCGTGTCATTCAACAGTGAGTGTTATTATCCTGGTAATATAGCGTATTGCGTTGCATTGTGCAGGTGTACCTAACGAAGCGTCCAGCGAGTATGTATGAATGCCAGGTTTGTGCTGCGATAGATGAGCAAGCATGAGATGTGACCTATAAGGACATACTGTAGATCACGCCCGTATGGCTCTATGCCAGGAGGAAACTGAAACGGAGAGTTGACCCCGTCTGACACAAGGCAAGCACCATTGATTTTTATTAAAACATGTCGATACCAAGATTGCTTTTTGCTTCACGGTGTCGTGTGTGTGTTTGTTTGGCCAGAAGGTGAAAGACACAAAAGTCACCATGAATCTTTCCCTGTTAGGAGCATGCCTGACATGAGAAAGACTATTTTCAACATATGGAACAAAGTTTGCAAACAGAAAAATGCATTCAATCATTGCATTACTAATGCACAAAATATTCATCAAACTTATTTGTTCATATGGTGCACACAAGGCAATGAGCAACGTTTTTTGTCTCTCCTACCGCTATCACATCATCAGTAACGCTGGACTCCCTACATCATAATGACTCAATGGGGGACTTTTAGCAGAATGGGCCAACCCTTCGATTAGGTGTGTGGTAATACACAAATGGGGGTGTGCGTGTGTGCGTGTGTGTGTAGGCCTCCCACGCAGACAAGCCTCCACTCCATAATGTGATATTTTATCATAATCCCCACTCCACCATGGAACCACGCACTACTACGTCGTCACAAACACACAGCCGCACTTTTCATACACAAACTCTCAGATTCGGTCATTGACGCGCACGCTGGCGGGCCCAGAACGGCTCGACCTGTGATGGATTGGCTGCAGTCCCGCCGTGACGGACGAGCGATGGGTGCAGGGAGCCGAGAAGATGAAGGAGAGAGAGATGTGTGTGTGTTTGTGTTTGTGTGTGTGTGTGAGAGAGAGAGAGATGGAAAGTGAGAAAAAGAGCTGAGTATGGTGCTCTTGATGCCAAGGAGGATCTTAAATGGAGAGGCAGGGCAAGCAGATCATTTCCTCCTCGGCAACACGTGTTATTTCCTGTGAACAAACAGCCGTTCAGAGGAGTGTGTGATGAAAGAAGAGGTTCTTGCATGACTTCTCTGACCTTTCACTAATATTAAAATTATGGGTGCTGATATGAGGGAGTTATGGCGTCATACCAATAAATCCAAAAACCTTAAAAATAGCTTAGATTTCTGATCATTTAAAAAAATAATGCTCCAATGACGGGAGATTACCTGCACGGTGCAGCTGAGCAAATCAAGCGCACTTTTTTTTGTCCTGCCTGTGTCATTTGAAGGGTCTATGGCATGATTTGGTTTAAATATGTTTTCATGTAATTATGTTCTACTTTATTCGATTTTTGCAAGGGAACTGTAAATCCGCAAAAATTGCACCACCAATGACAAACTAACGTTCTCTGTTCAGTCTCATTTCTGGAAGTGACGCCATCACTCAGCTACACAAACATGGCGGTGTACGAGATAGAGGACGTTTACAGCCATTGTTACAAAGATGTGAGCAATGGGTCAATACTTTTCTAGAAGGAAACATTTGGAGATGAAATAGAGAACATGGACTTAAATGATGATGAGGAGGAAGAAATAGAGGAGAAAACAATGACTGGCAAGTTGCCATCTTTTTTGTTTACATACGCATACGCTACATGTACATAATTCCGTAAAACAAACGCTAACATCTATAAGCTATCATTACCAGTCCGTGTTTTTACTAGCTCCTTTTTTGAAAGCTTGCAGATTTTCTATTCATGCCAAGCATATTCATGTACCAATTTATATATTTTTTCTTTTATTTATTTTTCTTTTTACGTGTCAATGTGACAAGCGGTGTGCTCCACAAACATCGGGGACAATTTCAATGTGTTGTTCTCCGGTCATGGCAAATGAGGAGGAATTTGAGCCAGATGCTCTTAAATGCGTTGGATCAGCTGGAAATGCATAGTACCGCGTAGCATCCTTTTCTTTTGTATTGTGGCGAGTACCTTTTGTGCAGTTTGGAGCTGCAAAATAAACAATTTTTTCGCAAAATCACACTAATGAGGATAAGCGGCATAGAAAATGAAATGAAGAAAAATAAAACCACGTGAAAATAAAGTTCCAAGCACAACAAAAGCACGCAGTGTTTGTGTGCCCTGTATGGTACGCATTCGTCTGTGGCAGATCTGACGTTACGCGTCGGAAATTGTCGAGCGATCCCGATCATTCCGAGTACATCGGACAATACAAGTTCGTCTGCTAGGGTTTCTTTTCATCAAAGTTGCTTAGTAAAAACCTGATAAAGGGCTGTAAAACTAGTTTCTAATTGAATAATTCCATTAAGTCTCTCTTAGAATCCACATCAGATGCATTTGGAAAATATTGCCTTTCTATGCCCTTTAAACCTTCCTCTTTTGGAAAAGAAAACAAACGTACAGTAGCACTCAAATACTGTGAACATCCAGCAGCGACACCACATTTTGGCATAACAACTACTGTATTTGATGAAAAATATACCCAACCAAGTCAACCATCTCCCTAAAAAAGCATTTGTTTACTCTACTGGGGTTTCAGCCCAATAATGTCACTCAGCTCGTCACTCTTGATTCTTCTTCGGCCTGTGATTGTTTATGCCAGTCTCCCGTCCTCCTAGCTCCTCCTGACAGCATCCTGATCACCAAAGAATTTCTCTTTTGTTTCTATTTTGCAGTTCTTTTTATGTATTCCCCCACTACTAGTTTCCCCATGGGTGCCCTTTTGTTTTTTGCACCAACTACTTCAATTTTTGTCTGTATTGGATTTTTGTTCATTAAAAGACTTAATTTTTGCCCTGAAACTTAACAAAAATCACCACTTTATTTCACGCCTATGTCATAGTGGTTTATTTACCTATGGTAGCAGTATGTCTAAATGTTTTACTGAGTACTTTTCCCATTAGCATTTCCAACCTTTTTGTAGTGTACAGTATGTGATGTAAAACATGTATGACAACGCAAGTTAGAGGGAATGTCTAAAAAGTGGATCAAGTCCATGACAGTGCTTCGCAGAGACACTCAAGCATGGAGAAACACAAAGCGGTCGTGAGGTGAATCGGAATTTAAGGGGACTAATTCTATGAAGAAGCGCGACTAGATGGCGAGTCGTATGCACGTTTGAACTTTGTGATTAAATTGCACATTGCGTATTCACACCAATATTTTGCCATGCTGACAGGGAAGTCCGATCATGATGGCGAGACAAATTGTCTCATCCTGGAAGATATCAGGCTGTTTATGAGGGACAATGTCAACTGTAGTCGAGTTCCAGTCTCCCCAAAGTGACAATGACTGATATTAACTGATAACCAAAATAAAGCTGGAAACAAATATTCTTAACATTTAAAATGTGACATCTGTACAGAAAATAAGAGGCAGAGATAAATCATGTATGTTGTCTTTAGAGGCCGCACGGTGGCTGAGTGGTTAGCACATTGGCCACACAGTCAGGAGAGTCAGGTTCAAATCTCCGTTGGGCATCTCTGTGTGGAGTTTGCATGTTCTCCCCGTGCGTGTGTGGGTTTTCTCCGGATACTCCGGTTTCCTCCCACATTCAGAAAACATGCATGTTAGGTTAATTGGCGACTCTAAATTGTCCATAGGTATGAATGTGAGTGTGAATGTTTGTCTATATGTGCCCTGCGATTGACTGGCGACCAGTCCAGGGTGTACCCCGCCTCTCGCCCAAAGCCAGCTGGGATAGGCTCCAGCATCCCCGTGACCCTAATGAGGATAAGCGGTACAATGAATGAATGAATGAATGTTGTCTTTAGGTTCGGCGTGTCGCTATCTGCTGAGAGAATGCGCTAAGTAACAACACCTGTCGTCACAGTGGCTAAATGGTTGCGTTAGGCACGGTGTCAGCCGTGATTTGTGATTTCCCCACCAAGAGCGTGCTGTGTGTGCAACCACCAATTAAGCTGGCCTCCTAATTGCACACTTAAAGAGGTAATTAGGCTTGTTTCTTTTTTTCCGGAGCCGGCACAAAGAGATATTGCAGAAGGAGAAGGCTCACACTTGGACAGGCAAACACATACACGTCTTAATTAGCAATAGCATCTGAAGTGTGTACACATAACGTATGTGCTTGGGAACAAAGATAGTGGCTTGTTTTCTTGCAAGAAGGGGACAGAAGTGATTTTTAAATGCGATGTGAAACACATTCAATTTAATACCGGGGAGTCCAAACTATTTGCACTATATTGAGAAATCATAGGCCATTTAATTTTTTAAACAAGTTATGGTTAACCCATGCAGTGATGCTACAAAGTTATATATGGCATGGCTTGTTTCCGGTGAACGTTGGCCTCCGCCAAGGCTGCCCTTTGTCACCGATTCTGTTCATAATCTTCATGGACAGAATTTGTAGGCGTTGAGGGAGTCCAGCTTGGTGACCTTAGGATCACGTCTCTGCTATTTGCAGACAATGTGGTCCTTATGGCCTCATCAGGCTGTGACCTTCAGCGTTTACTGGAGCGGTTTGCAGCTGAGTGTGAAGTTTCTGGGATGAGACTCAGCACCTCCAAATCCGAGGCCATGGTTCTCAGTCGGAAACGGGTGGACTGTACCCTTTGGGTTGGGAGTGAGGACTTTCCTCAGGTGGAGGAGTTCAAGTATCTCGGGGTCTTGTTCACAAGTGAGGGACGGTTGGAGCGTGAGGTCGACGGACGGATCGGTACAGCGTCAGCAGTAATGCGGTCGCTGTACCGGACCGTCGTGGTGAAGAGAGAGCTGAGCCGGAAGGAAAAGTTCTCTGTTTACCGATCGATCTACGGTCATGAGTTATGGATGGGAAGGTTAGCTGGGATTAGACCGTCATGAGACAGGTTAGTTTTACCTTACTGATGATGTGTTGTTGCAATAGTAATCTTGCTCTGCTACCTATGGTCATGAGTTATGGATCATGACCGAAAGAATAAGATCGCGGATACAAGCGTCGGAAATGAGTTTCTTCCGTAGGGTGGCTGGACTCACCCTAAGAGATAGGGTGAGGAGCTCGGCCATCCGGGAGGAGTTTAGAGTAGAGCCGCTGCTCCTTCACAACGAGAGGAGCCAGTTGAGGTGGCTCGGGCATCTCGTCCGGATGCCTCCCTGGTGAGGTGTTTCGGGCATACCCAGCCGGGAGAAGGTCCCGGGGAAGACCTAGGACACGCTGGAGGGACTAGGTCTCACAGCTGGCCTGGGAACGCCTTGGTGTCCTCCCGGTAGAGCTGGAAGAGGTTGCCAGAGACCGGAAAGTCTGGACTTCCCTACTGAGACTGCTGCCCCCGCGATCCGGACCCGGATAAGCGGAAGAAAATGGAATGGACTGCATGAAAACTGGACACTGAGCAAGCAGAGCCCAGCTGACATGCCATGGCTGAGATAAACATGCCATGGCTTAGATAGACATGGCGTTCCTTACACCCTATGATCACTCAGACTGCACACTCATTATTGGAGGGGACTTCAACATGGTTCTTGATCCGAGAGTAGACAGGCTGAGTCGCAATGAAAATAATAGACAGGACCATTCCTCAGAGGTTGTTAAACAATACATGAAGGATTTTGGACTTTGCGATGATTGGCGCTCTCACCAACCTAACTGTTAAGGAGTACACCTTCTTCTCATCAGTCCACCACTCATACTCTAGATCAGACTATTTTCTAACCAGCAGCACACTAAACAGTAAACCACCAACACGAAACTGGAGATTGAATACATCATTGCTTGAAGACTCTGAATTTATCAGTTACTTCAAGAGACAATGGTCTCTATACATGGAAAACAACGATTTACCAGGAACATCAGCATGTGTTTTCTGGGAGGCAGGGAAGGCAGTAATACGCGGGAAAATAATTTCATTTTCCTCTCACAAGAAAAAGAAAGAGACTTCCAAAATATCAGTTTTGGAAGGTAAAATGAAATCGTTAGAGGAGGCCTACTCTGTCTCTCAAGATGAACACACTCTAAACGATATAAGAAAAACAAAACTGGAACTTGAGGAAATATTAAATAGGAAAACACAATTCTTAGTACAAAGGCTTCGCTTGGAGAACTTTGAACATAGTAACAAATCTGGGACATTTTTGGCTAATCAATTAAAAACAAATAAAAATAAAACAACTATCTACGCCGTTAAAGACTCTGCAGGAAATATCAGCCATGACCCTGATAAAATAAACACCATTTTTAGGGATTATTATAAAGCCTTATACACACCACAATTAGACCCATCAGATGATGATATAGATCAGTTTCTTAATAATTTAAATCTACCGATATTACAACAGAACCAGAAAACATCTCTGGACTCACCTCTATCTGTTGGCGAACTCCAGGAAGCTCTCCAGCACATGCCTAATAATAAAGCCCAGAAGGTTTTCCTGCTGAATTCTACAAAGAATTCTGGACTACACTGGCGACAACTTTTTACAAAATGTTATTAGAAATAAAGGAGAAAAATAAAATGCCTCCAACAATGAACTTAGCTAATATTACTCTCTTATTAAAACCAGGAAAAGACTCCACACTCCCATCTAGCTACCACCCAATTTCCTAATCAATGTAGATCACTCATGGGGAGAGTGGCTGCCGTCAAAATGATGGTTTTACCGAAAATTAATTATTTGTTTTCAACGATACCCACCAAACCATCCTCCAACTGGTTCAAGTCACTGGACTTCCACATCTCTAAATTCCTTTGGAAAGACAAACCATCATGGCCGCACGGTGGCTGAGTGGTTAGCACATTGGCCATACAGTCAGGAGATCTGAAAGATCTGGGTCCAAATCTCCGATATAAAATACTTTTCTCAGTATTTCTTAGCCAATCAACTGCAATATGTCTCCAAATGGCTCAAACCGAGTTATCCAGATGAGCCATGGCGAGATATAGAGCAAGCAATGTGTAATGATCTAGAAATCTGTGATCTACCATTCATCAGTTCAACCATTAAACATCATAAATGTTACAAAAGTATGAACATCAGCTCCACAGCTTGGTGGGAATTTCTTAAAATAAACAAATGTTCCCTCTATCCATGTAAGCTGCCATCTGGAACAACCCTGACATCCTACAAAATAAAATAATGATAAACATTACTCTCTGGAAAAACAAAAGGATAAAACACTTAGATAATATAATAGTGGAAGGAAAGTTTGTGTCATTTGATACGCTCACCTCCCAATATGGAATCAGCAGCACCAAATTTTTAGAATACCACCAAATCAAATCTATAATAGGAAAAAAACACACGCCCAATCAATTGAACCTGCAAATGCCAACCAAGGTGGCAGAATTCTGTAACCTCTGCGCCCCAAAGTTATTATCAAAAATATAAAGGCTTAACAATAAAACAGAAGATTTAATACACCTACGGCTGCAAAATGGGAAACAGACCTGCTCAGTAATTTGGATCAAAACACATGGATACAAATATGTTCAAATACATTTAAAATGACGAACAACTTAAATCTACAGCTAATTCAGTTCAAAATTCTTCATAGAACTCATTATACAGGACAAAGGATGTTCAAGATGGCAAAAAAAGACACAAAAAAAAAATCCAGCATTTATCCAATGACAGTCCAGCGTTCGACAGAGTGTGTGTCCAACTGTGGTCCTTCACATTACCAAAAATATGCGACCTGTTAATGTGAAAGCAAGCGTCCAGAAAATGAAGTGCATGCTCAAAAGCACGACATCACACACATTTCCATGTGTTTACAGGAGTAAAGATTGCCGCAGTGTGTGCTCCAGTGATGTGCGATACCATTGATTTCTTTTCTGATCCAATACTGGTTAGAAGTCAGGCCGATATCGGTGAAACTGGTCCGATATTTTCTGTGCAATTTGGAATGAAGACATCATAGTTATTTATCGATTTATTTGAAATTCTGAAGTATACTGAGGTAGCATGGTGATTTACAATATAGCCAAGTTAATATACAAGATCAGAAAAAACAAAGGGCAGAATAATATAGCAGAAGTATCAAATTTGGATTTCAGAATAAACTTTGAACTGGTATTTTAGTGTGCTCTCCATAATATGTTTGTGGCGATTTCAAGGATTTTGTGCAACAGGAGTCGATATTTTCTCAAGCAAATGATTCAGTGGAGGAGATTCAATTTTGATTGTAGCAGTTTGTGTAGAACTCGCTGCCACGCCTGTTCTAAGGAGCGTGTGGGTGGACGTCTGAGGCGGGAGTGGCGAGACATTGACGAGAGCTGCTTCACTAACACAGAAGTACCTTTTGCTTACATGGGTGAGTGTCTTTATCCAACTCCCGCATGATAATCCACGCCTTTCCATGACGTATATGGCGGATTTGTCAGGCCTGACCATTCAGACTGCAGTAGATGGGATCCATGTGGGATTTATATGTACATATCAATGAGGCCTGAGTTGCATTTGTAAAAAATCGGAATTTTGTCTTGGTGGGTGTAGGTGGGGTCGTTAGCGTACAGAGAGTGCAGGGGAGTGTAATGTAGTAGAGATTATATTAGTAGATTGCAATATATTATTGTTACATTTGAAAAATACAACAACAAAAAAACAATGTCGACACACAACTTTGAATTTATCCACTTGCCTTTGCCTATGCGTAATTTTAACAGGGAAGCCAAAGTGTTCCCAAACAGGAGACCATAGTGAGACGGGGGTGTCTTCCAGCTCAGCCTTCTCGCTGACATTTGCTATGATTGAGCTACTAACGTTCCTCTCCATCAGTCAGTAGTGTCCGACACTTAGAGGCCTCCATGTGGAAACTCGGCCAGGACTTTGTTCTGTGCGGCGTGCTTAGAGCACTCTAGTAATAAATGTAATGAGAAAAATAGCACTAAGTAGAGCAGATTGCAAGATATTGTCCTATATATTGACATTGTATTTTTCATAAAAGTAGTTTTAAAATATCGTCTCGTTTTCGTAGACCCAATCTCATGTATCATCTTGTCCTGTGAAATGAGTGTCTCGCGACACCCCTATCAAATAACGCTACACTTCTTGTTTACTTTTCCAGAGAACATGACGGGAATGAGAACATAACATGAGTAAGACCCTCCCAACTAATTTCATCCATTCCTACGCCAAATACCTCAATTCAATTCCATTTAAAGAACCTGCACACGCTGTTCCCTCTGCGTTACACACTAACACTTCCTTGCCTTCAGATTTCAACTAAAAGGTCAATAAATGTGATCAAAGCCGTCAAGACACCATGGGAAATTACACAACACGTGCATACGCTGAAAAACCCTGCAAACAACCCTGGTGAGCGCTACAGCGACAAGCGCGATGGGGCTCGGAGGCACGGAGCTACAAGAGGAATGAGACACCAGCCTTCATCTGAACCTTGAGATATGAGCCGTACGTGTGTGTGTGTGTGAGCAGCGGGCCTCACGCTTGCCCCGGCTGCTTAAGAATCCAGTCACATCTCTTGCTAGCAGGCAGGCAGTAAGGCGCTTTCACGCTCACAGGTTTGCTTTGCTCTGCTCTAATTCCCCTTTCTTTCCTTGCATACGTGTGTGGACGAGCGTGGGCATAACTCTCGTGCATTTTGTTGTTGTTTCTTGACTGTGCAGCACTCACGTGCTTGTGTGTGGCCTCTTTTCCTGATCTGTTGGCTCTTGGCTGGCAGACCCCTGCATGGGCTAGTGCACACACACGTGCACGCGCACGCACAAGATTTTAGCTGCTAGCTGATGCGTGATGGCCTGCCAATCAAACGTAGCTCCGTAGAGACCCACAAAGGAGGAGGAGAAATGACTGGGAGTGGAGGCAAGGAGAGCAGAAAGGGTATCCGTGTCTTTCTGTTGGGGGGGTTGCTAGCTGCCGCTCTCTGGCTGTCTCCTTATCTCCTCACTCTCACCCCCAAGTGGCTGATTTTGGCAGCTCAACCTCTCTTCCCCTTCTTCCCCGCAGCCCCCCAGATCCTCATACCTGAACAAATGTCAGTTCCTCTTAGCCGCATTCGCTCTTCGCAAGTCTTCCGCGCAGGAAAAAAGGGTAATGCGAAAGCAAGATACACGCAAAAAAACAAGACGTTTCGATGGGGGGGGGGGGGGGAGACACGAAGAGCGGGAAAAAGAGCAGCGCTCACATGCATACCTACCTACCTGTGCAGCTTTTTTCTGTTTACGCTGGAACGCGGCCAGAAAGTCACATCCCTGCAACTGCTCAGCTTACACGCAGCAGAATTCTACTCTCCTACAATGCAATGAAAACTAGAAAACACGCTCCAGTAAACATTACAGCAAAGGATTCAGGTAGCAAAAGCTTTACAAGGCCACATGCAATGTGCTGTACCTGGAAAAGCATGGAAGAAGGACAGCCCAAGAGCAATTTTTGCACTGCAGCTCCTTTTTTATTTATTTCATGATCTCATTATTATTGAGATGTTAAGTGCACATATTTGCTTTGTCACCTATGTCACAAAGCTACGTCTAGCATGGATTGGCCTAGACTGGACATTCTGCAATTACAGTAATCTTGGACATCCCCGCATAAACAGTTTAGAAAGCGTATTCTTAATTTACACCGAGTACCACTGCACAACACACTTTGCCTTGCAAGTACCATCCTGGTTTACCTTTAAATATGTGTATGCTGGTACGGTCCTCCCTCGTTTACACCAGTTATTTGGTTCCACACCCAAACGCAATAAATTCATTTCCACAATGCAGGATTCAATGTTTACAAATGGAATAGTTTCGGGGTTAGACAATATAAATCTTGTTTATGGCTTTCTAAAGACTTAATAAAAGTAGTATATATTTTATACTTTAATATTTTTAAAATTAGTTTAAAATGATTGGATCACTGTAGACATGAAAAACACCGCTATAGTCAGCTTTACAATTTTATTATCCATTTTTTACACTCGATTGCACAACTATTATGCTACAGGGACTCTAGACGGCTGCTAGCTTACAAGCTAGCGAGCTAATCAGTTAGCCTTGAATGTATTTCTTCTAAACTTAAGAAAGGACTTCAAATGGAGTGGGGAAGAAGGACAATGTAAGAAGCCACAAACTTACCACTTCCCCACAGAATGGGAGAAGAACCTTATTTCAACCTGCATCTCTGGTTGGCTAGGTCATGTAGGCCATATAATAAAGATGGATGTCTCGTCAATGTAACATTACTGCCACCTAGTGACCGGAATACTACATATTTGCATTTAATTCATTGCATTGCATTTCATTCACATGTTGCAGGGCAGACAAACAAACATTCACACTCTAATGGACAATTTAGAGTCGCCAATTAACCTAACATGCATGTTTTTGGAATGTGGGAGGAAACCCACGCACGGGGAGAACATGCAAACTCCACACAGAGATACCCAACAGAGATTCGAACCCTGAACCTTCTGACTGTGAGGCCAATGTGCACTCGACCACCGTGCGGCCCTATTTGCATTTCAATAATGTGCAAAAGGTGAATTCTAGCAATTTTTCAACTGGTCTTAGGAGTTTAATCAGGTCTGTATTAGCCTTTTTGCAACATTAAAAAATACATAAAAAATTCTCTTAAAGTGGCACCCCGACTTAGATGGAGCCCCGGTACCACCAGTGGTACATGTACCAGAGTTTATGAAACACGAGGACAGTTGGTCGAAAAATTTGATGAAATTATTTCACATACAGTTGATGACTAACTTGTATGTTAATTTTTGTATCAGTTCAATTATATGTATCATTATGTTATTATATTAAATGTTTTCCTCCTTAGATAAGTACAGTTTTGTGTTTGTATTTAGCGCAATTTGTAGTTTTTTAAAGCTTGCTGTTATGGTCATACTAATTCTTTACTTTATGCCCTGAAATACACTTTGCACATGTAACTAAACGTGTTTACATGCTTTTGCCAATTTAAAAAAACCAATTCCTAATAACTCCTTAATGCCAATGAAAGCAGGTCATGTGACTTAATGACTATTACAAAATACATAATTTAAGATTTTTTCCACACTCAAATGTTTTTAAACATTAAATAAACTATCTATCTATTTACAGACCAAAATATTATGTCTTATATTTTATAGGGTTTTGCCAGAAGTCAGTGGCTGTAGGCTCCGGTGTCGTGCCAAAATTTGTACCCCTGACAGAATTTGCATCCCCTGCCGCAAGCTTAGTTTCCTTGTTTAGCTATTTTTATTGAAAAAACGAAGGTGTGGATTGTTACGATCATGCTTTGATTGACAAAAATTAGAATTGTAATATGAGATATTTTTACCAAAATAAATGCTTTTGATTCTGCACGTTCCGTGTCGCCAAATCAATAGCGTCCACTGCACCGTATGACAACGTTTATTATCTTCTTATTCTCCTTTTTATAATCAAGTGTATTTTGGGGCCACACGGTGGCTGACTGGGTAGCACGTTGGCCTCACAGTCAGGAGGTTCAGGGTTCGAATCTCCGTTGGGCATCTCTGTGTGGAGTTTGCATGTTCTCCCCGTGCGTGTGTGGGTTTTCTCCGGGTACTCCGGTTTCCTCCCACATTCCAAAAACATGCATGTTAGATAAATTGGAGACTCTAAAATTGTCCATAGGTATGAATGTGAGTGTAAATGGTTGTTTGTCTGTATGTGCCCTGCGATCGACTGGCGACCAGTCCAGGGTGTACCCCTCCTCTCGCCCAAAGTCTGCTGGGATAGGCTCCACTATCCCCGTGACCCTAATGAGGATAAGCGGTCAACAACACTTGTTTACTCTAACTCAACCTTTCCATGATCTATTATATGTACTGTCCAATATATATCAGTATACAGTATAATATTTCTTTTTCAAATTCTCCCTCTGTTGCTCATCTTGAGCAACATCATAGTGTTTACTGACAAATTGTTGACACAGAGTATTGATGTTTTTAAGAGGTGTACGCATTAATTCAACCTGCTGCATAAATGAGCCCCTAACCCCATCCACCCACGCTCATCATGCGGATTATTGTGCATCTCTTTGTGACCATAAGCACAAAGGACACAGCGGTGTATAAATGGAAATTACTGTTTGGTGGTCGGAGAGACGGTAAGCGCAAATAGTTTCATTTTTCCGTCAGGCTACCCCAGGGCAGCTGTGGCTACAGATGTAGTTAACCACCCCCGGTGTCTGGCTAATAAGTGAATGAATAATGGGTTCACTTCATTGTGAAGTGCTTTGGGTGCCTTAAAAAGTGCTATAAAGACCTAATGCATTATTTTGTTATATGAATTGAATGTTTTATACAACAAATCTTGTAAAAAAAATAAAATAATAATAAAGGAGATGAAAAAATGTGTATCCCCTGTAATTTCAGCTGTGATTAATGAAACTCCTCAAAATTCACAAGCTAACCGGGGGATGCAAATTCTGTCAGGGGTGCATATTTTGCCATGACACTGGCAACCCTAGTGAGGATAAGCGGCATAGAAAATGGATTTTATAGGGGTATTTTTTAATTCCGTGTGCCACAACAAAGGCCAATTTCCATCACACAGTACAGTTTGGTTCAGCTGAGTACACAGATGTTTGTATTTCCACGTTTGGGATCCGAAAATCATTGTTTGTTTTGGGCTACCAATGGCAGTGCCAGGAACAGTCACTCCCAAGAGCGATTCTTGGAGTTTCATACATCTGGCAACAAGACTAATGACTTCCAGGGAAGGCTTATGTTAATTTTCAAGCGGTATCATGCCATCAAAGTTATGATTACTCAGTGAATTCATCATCCGGCCAACCAGTCATGTCTGTGGGGTAATCGTGTATCTACTGGTGACACCCTCCTGTGGCTGAAGCCGATATTCCTCCTAGCAAGACCAAGCAACAAGACAAAGAAAAGAGTTGAGGGCAAGAGGCTGGCTCAGCAATATGGATCTGGAGGTCATTGAAGACAAGGAAGTCTTCATCAGCACCTCAGCGGCTGCCAATATCGCTGATTCATCATTACTGTGATGCATGATATAATAATAAAAAAAAGTTTCACTCTTTATCACTGCCATCCTCGTCACTCTCTCTGACATTCATCATCCTTGTCTTGATGAGTACACCAGACAACGCCATCAAGGACAACAAGTCTCATTGTGAACAAAGATCCCGGGAATTTCTATACCAAAAGATTAGAAGGTACCCGTGGGGCTTTGAATCACTCATCAATAGCTCGGCAGCAGGCAGATCGGTCCATTGATGCAAACGCAACCCAAACACCAACTTTTGGAACAGTGGCTTTACTGTTTGAGAGATGCTGCAGTCCAGTTCACTGTTTGAGGGTTAGCATGGAAGATGGATCCCGGTCACCCGAAAAGCTTCGATTTAAAGTCAGAAGACAAAGACAAATAATGAGGGATGCTGTACACGAATATTAGATGAGGGAATCATGACGTCATACCGATGAATCAGACAACATTGAAAATAGCTCTGATAACCGATAATTTAAAAGAGATGACCCAAACTGTGGGGGTAAGCAAATCAAGCACTCCTTTTTTCTCCTTCCTGTGACGGTAATGGCCTGTCATGACGTCCCCTGAGCTAACTTGTAAACAAATATTCACTATAAGAGGAAGGACGTGGTACCCAATGCTCCGCGATGAGGGAAAAGCCCACAAAAACCTTATCAGCCTGGCAAATAAGGTTTGGAAATGTCAAATAGCTGCGGAAAATCTGACACAGGAAGTACTTTTTTTCCTCGCATGTTTACCTGGGAGAGAGGACTGATAGCTTCCTGTCCGCTCGTTGGTCCATCAATAAAATTCTTGATGACTGGTCCTCGTTTGGGCTAAAGCGATACAAAGTTGAACATTTTTTCACTTTCTGGGATCGTGTCGCAAGCCGGTGTGGGCACAATGACACGCACGAGCACAACATTTAACTCGCACCAATGTTGCGTGCCGCTTGGCAGGGCAGGGACTCGTGATAATCGCCTTGTCAGGCAGGTTGAAAATGAATAGACCAGAAGTGATGGCGCCTCCATGAATCTGGCTTCTGATTCGGGTGCGTGGCAATGCTTTTGTCCAAAAGTGAACCTCATGTTCCACTTTTAAATGAAACAAATGGTGATTTTTTTTGCCTTTTCCAGAAGCAAAGTACGAAAAGCTTGGCACATGAGGCTTCTCTCCGAGGCGCCAAGCACACATCTGCCCTTGGCAAGACCGGAGTAACAAGCAAAGCTCACTCCCATTTCCTTGTTCCCATCGTCTCTTTTACAGTTTTTAATTAAGATGATGCTGGGAGGGGTGGCTGCTAAAACCTGCGACTAAATACACAGCCAGAGCCCCCCAACTCTCATTCTCTGCCTCTCTATCTCTGCTTGTTTCTTTGGCCCTCCCAACTTCCTCAGGGCAGTGTGCTGGAGCTCAGCCAGCCACCACCGTTATCAACATCTGCAAGGACAAAATGGCAAAAGGGGGAATGTGCAAAACACACACAAAGGTTAAGATGGACTCATGCAGACAAGCTCGAGCCGGTCCCTTACAATTTCATGTAAGAAAGTGTAAGGAATTGACTCTTTTAACACGTTTTTAATCCTAACCCATGGACTGAACCCTAATCCTGATTCCTGACACTTTTATGCAGAATCGACTCATTTAACACGTGGTTAACCCTAACCGCTAATGCTAATCCTGACACCAATTCCTGACACTTTCATGCCAAATGGACTCATTTAAAAGGTGATTAACCATAACCCTCCAACCCCAGTCCTAATCCTAACCTATGTGCTGGTTCCTGTCACTTTCATGCCGAATGGACTAATTTATAGGGTGGTTAACCCTAACCCCCAAGATCTCCCCCCCCCACCCCAATTCTAATACATACTGCATGGACTCATTTAACTAAGTGGTTAACTCTAACATTAACCCCCAACCCTAAACCCAATCCTAACCCTCATGCCAATTCCTGACACTTTCAATTAAAAAAGGTGGTTAATCCCAATCTTGATGAACTTTAAACGTATCACACAGTGATGCAAGCACACAAAAGGCTTTCCCTGTCTTGCTTTTAGATCTACCAAATGGAGCTTGACATTTTGTATTTATTACATGAAATATGCATAACTTCTCATAATATCTACACGTGTTTGCATTACAAAACATCAAACTGGCAAAGGCGCATCCTTTCATGTTTCACTATGTGGCCCTTGCAGGAAGAAGTTTAGAAACCCCCGAGCTAAAGAATAACTTCTCAGGTGCTTTTTCTTTGGCTTTTTTTGTGATGCCACACCAAGACGTTCTGGAGTACCATGGTTAGACCATCTTTACACTTGTAAAGAATGTTACTTTAAAAACGCAGGCGTCAAAGTCAGCCCCCTATATCATTTGATGTGGCCCGCGAAAGCCTGGGAATCGCACACATCGAGAAGACTCTTATTTTATCATTTCATTATTGTTTGAATTTATGTTTTATTTTATATTTATATCCTATTTTTCTTTTCATGTTAATATTCTTGTAAACATATGTTTATATATTTCATAGTTCTTCCTAGGGCTGTCACAGAAGTGTCCTTTAACGGCACTCATTATTTTTTGGACGCGTGATTAACGCGTACTGTTTGACACTCGGCCCACACCGTAGTTTCAGAAAGCGCCTGTGCCTGTATGGACACAAGCGTCAACAAATTACGTCGACTGGAGACCAGACCATTGCAAGTACGTTTCTTACTTTAACATGCAGTGGTACCTTGGCATACGAATGTCGCAACCGAGCGGTGTTTTAGGTGCGAGTCATCTCTCCGCTTATTTTTGCTTATTTTCGGCCGGTCAATGTGACGATTGTGGCTGAAGTCCAGAATGGCTGTAAATAGCATTAGCCGTGCTAGCTAGTCTAGCTAGTAGAACTACCTAGCCAGCGGGAAAGATTTTAGAGGTCTCACTCTGTTTCTCTAACTGTTGTAGAGTGAACTTTCTTCCTGCCCCTTTTGGAGGCGAGAGACGCGGAAAACAGGCGTCCATGCGCGTGGCAATTTATGGCGGCCGGGCAAAATGATCCAGTTTGTTATCATTTATCATGTGATTCATTTATTTACTTATTATCGCGAGACATTTTTGTACTGGATGAGAAAACACCTGGACTTAAGGTTGTAATAATGTACAGAATGACGGCAACAGCTTGACTCTGAAACAGATTTCCATTCTTTCCAATGGAAAAATTAGGAAGTGGGTGCGTTCAGTCTTCTGTGTTTTGATCGACGTGATGAGAAGCATCCGTGCCACGGAACGACGGCCTTCCGTGACGACATGTTAACCTCCGCATGAAAGACGTGATGGTCAGAGGACGCAGGAAGGAGAGTTACTGCGACGCGAACGGGCTGACATAAAGAGATGCGGTTAGCTGGACAGCAGGAGGGGGCGGGACTTTGAGAGCCTCTGCCGCCATCTGGATGCCATTTTAAAAGCATCAGCTCTGGCTCCCTCTTGTAAACAAGGGCGCGACCCCAAACATGCCGCCCTCACTAAACGGAATCTTTTAAGCAGCTGCACACACCAACCCACCACCGCCAAAATGGCTATTATTGCCATGTTCCGAACATGCTAACTAGTCATCATCTAACCAGACTATACTAGTGATTGATGACATGTCTCATTGATTTTAAATTTCTTTAGGTGGCCAAAACTTGTAATTGCCCAAAACAAAAGAGGAAGCTGGATTACGACGAGCGGATTATGAAGAACTGGGATGTGCTTACATGGGTGCAGGGCAAAGATAAAGAGAGGCAGTGTGTGACAGCGAAGGAGGCATGTCACAGGGTGTGTGTACTCCTGTGGGGAAAGTGTGTGTATTCAGTGTGTGTGTATGTGTCAGATAAAGAGAAAGCGTTGATCTGATGCAAAGTTCACACACACATACACACAGCTGCATAATGGTGTTACTGGGATAATGACATGGAAATGATATGCTAATGATATGCTAATCTGGCAACAATATTCTGCCCACTGGGGACTTGGAGGAACCTGCCACAAACTGCTCACACACACACACAAAGCCAAGGAGAGCTGGGTAAGTTGATGTCAAAATATTGACAGTGGGATGAAGCATAGTGATGCAAACTTTGACAAATTGTGCGCGTTCAATTCAATCCGAGCTTTTGACCTGTGATGACCAATGAATGCACTGTGGTAAAATAATGAATTACATGCACACACACGAGACTGTACAAGTACAAGTATCAGTGGATCCGTTTGTGAGCTAAATACTTCAATCAGTACTACTGCATGATTGAATACAACGATGCCCCCTTCTGGACAAACGCATCCTACCAAGACATCATGGTCAAGAGAAGGGGCAGGGAACCTATGGCTCGGGAGCCAGATCTGGCTCTTTTGATGGCCACATATGGCTCTCAGATGTTTTTTCTTTGATGTTTTTGAACACGAAAACATTTATTTGATTTTGTCCAGGGTGTACTCCGCCTCTCGCCCAAAGCCAGCTGGGGTAGGCTCCAGCATACCCGCAACCCTAATGAGGATAAGCGGCGTAGAAAATGAATGAATGAATGAATGAATATACAGTATGTAAAGTGTGTGACTTTACAACAGGGGGTGTTCAAAGAGCAAATTTTTATTGGTCCCATTCAAAAAATCCAACTTAACAAAAAACTTAAAAAAAAAAAAGTGGAAAAATCAGCTGTCATTTTACAAGAATAAAGTCAAAATATTAAGAGTAAAAAGTTGTAATTTAACCAAAAACAGTAGCAATTTTACAGGAATAAGGTTGTATTGTAACATTGTGAGGGGAAAAAATGAAATTTTATTAGCACAGAGTTGAAGTATCAAAGAATACATATGTTGTGAAAAAAACAGTATTATGAGAATCAAACAAAACAATGAATAAAGTTGTAATTTTTGGAAAATTAGTTTGCTGGAAAGGATATAACATTAATTCCAAATATTACGAGAATAAAATCATAATTACAGGAAGACAATTAACAAGAAAGCTGAAACATTTTCATTCATTTTCTACGCCGCTTATCCTCATTAGGGTCGCGGGTATGCTGGAGCCTATCCCAGCTGACTTTGGGCGGAAGGCGGGGTACACCCTAGACTGGTCGTCAATCGCAGGGCACATATAGACAAACAAAGACAAACATACAACCATTCACACTCATATTCGTGAAAATTAAAAAAACAAAACAGCAGCAAAAATGGAAAAAAATGCTGTCAAACAAACGAAACAATATAAAGTTGGAATTTTTAGAATATTAGGTTGAGAATAAATTATAATATTATGGGAATAAAGTAATAACATTACAAAAAAAATAGGATTTTAGTTTTTTTTTGCTGACATTTTTAAGTAAAGACAGAAATCAAAAGTGTTGAATAGAAAACTTTCTTGTGCATTTGAATCCATCCTTTTCAGAGACTTGCTATATTCTAAAATTGTTAGTCTTGCTTAAAAATGCACGCTTTTAGCCGCATTCACAGTTAAAAAAATATGACGTGACCCTCGCGGTAACACATTTTCAAATATGTGGCTTTCATGGCTCTCTTAGCCCAAAAGGTTCCCAACCCCTGGTTTAGAGCAATGCTTCTCAGCTGGTTCGGCTGAGGGACCTGCGATCGCCTTTATGACAAGTCACCCCTAATGACAAGCGATGACCCAAATTGCAAAAATTTTTACGCTAAATTTCTCAAATGTCTTATATTCATGAAAAGACGGTGCAGTGTAAAAGGGTAAGGGAAGAATAGCTAGCAAAAGGTTACCCAGCATGCCTTGCAGGTTTGAGATGTGGGTATTTATTGATGACTGTTTTAATAGCAGCTTTTCTAGGCGGAATAGGTGTGTCCCATTACTTGCCTTAATTAGCTGCCTCTTTTTATATATTTAGATACTGTATTTTATACCTATATTTCTATGTTTAGAACACACAGAAAAAAAGAAAGAAATGTGTGTTCATGTTCAGGATTGTGGAAGATTGGCAAAATTCTAAAAAAGACCTTTAAAGAGCATTATATGACACCTTGTTGCATAAAATATCCCTTCAGAATAAAAGTGCTGCTCTATATGACAGGAGTGCTCTGTGCTCTGCTGCAAAAGCGATTTCAAAGAGCCTCTATAATAGTAATTCTCAGTTGGTGGGTCGGGACCCAAAAGTGGGTCGTGGAGCTGTTTTTAATAGGTCGTGGTTGCCTGGGCAAAAAAACAAAAAACAATGGTATGACCCGATATCCATGAATGCACCTTGACTTCCTGTCTATTTGCTTGCTTCACAGCCATGGGATGTATGTCATTTTTCTGGCGGACTTTGTCAAGCTTGAGCGCAAAGGGACCTTCGAGTGGGAACTTAACGTCTCGTCTATCCTTCACTCAGCTGCAGATATCTGCCGGAAAAGAACACGTCATAGAGAGGGCAGCGTCTCATCGCTGTAACTCAAGTTGTGTTGCAAACTTTAAACGGAAGATATTTGACAGTTGAAAAAAAATTCAGCAATTTGCGTTGCCGCTTGTCGGGGGCATATTTACTCATTTGGGGGCCCAGGGCAAACCTAGTTATAGGGGCCCACCGCATCATTTTTTATTTTAGATATATTTTTTTTTTAGGGGGAGCTGAGCTTCCCTTGTAGGCTTAAAGCAATCAGCACTGATGACAATATATTGCAATCTATGTTATCTTGCATTTTTCCTTATGAGGCTTTATTCTTATGGACTTTATGTGTATTCTACCAACAAAGAGACTGTATGACAAAAGGGCTCACTCTATTTATGCCGTTGTTCTATGGAACTCCAAGGAGGTAAAAGCAATGCCCAGAGTAAACTCTCTTCTTGGATTTTTGGAGGTAGGAGACATGGAAAACAGACACGCATGCACATGACAATATCTTAAGGCCAACAAAATGATCCAGTTCATCCTCATTTAATGCATGATTATTTCATTGACTTATTATCGTCCCAGGGCCAGTGCCCTTATTTTGTTTTCTGAACAAGAACTCTACTGTATACTGTACATGTGCATGTATTGATGATAAGAGATGTGGTGTTTATTTCAGCAAGAGAGAAGGGGATATTTAATTTCTTCATTAGTTAATATAACTTGAGCATGACAAGTTGGCCAAATCATAAAGAGGCTGGCACGAGCATTACTAGTCTACAACTTACTTCCTGACTGTGACTGTTCTTCCCCACCCGCTCCTTCCTAAGTGGCCGTGATTGACAAGCGGGCTATATCCACGCAATATCACCCAGCACACGTTCCTATTCCCTCCCGGAGGCTTCATCCGTCGGTCAAATTAACCTTCCGTGCCAAGGGGAGGTGAGTGGAGGGGGGTTGCCCTGCGTGGGCCAATCAGCAGGTGATTAGGATGAGGGCGGGAGGGGTGAGGGGTCACCGCGATGGGGCCATCGCAAGCCTGATTGGTTTCAATCAGCGGCCAGCCGAGAGGACCGCTGGGAGCTGAGTTGCAGCCAGCGCTAATCAACGTGTCCCACAGTGAGGCATGAACGCCCCCCCCACACACACACACACACACAAAGACATTATGGACATCACTGTGAGTACACATTGACACACAAACACACAGCAGGAAGAAATGAACAGTCCAAGGAAGAAAACCTATAAACATCACAGAGTCAGAAGCTGGAGGAAAAAACACAGAATGTTACACTAAATTGAGTGACTAATTGCATCGGATTCATTAATTTCACCTTCTGATAGGCGCCCGTGACATTGCTTAGCGATGCCTCGTCCCGCTCAAATCACATTGCTACACATCTCTCAAATGCGGAACGAACCACATTCTGCCCGCCGTGTCGGATGCTCTGCTAATTCCTGATCATTTTTTTTAGTCAAGACTGGCAGACAGAGAAGTAAAATAAATTGTATAAATTCTTGCTGCCCACATTGACCTGCTGGTTTCACCGTTACTACCTGCTAGCAGATGTTTAGAAAGTATGTCAGCAGTCACATGCTAGGGATTATGCAACTTCTCTCCATCAAAGAAAATATAAGGTCGAACATATTGGGATTAATTTATGTTTTATACAAAGCCTCTTTTACAAGGTACCCGAAGCACTTTAAAGTGACGTGAACCCGTTATTCATTCACTCCTCAATCACACACTAGTGGTGGCAATCTACATCTGTATCCACAGCTGTCCTGAGGTAGACTGACAAAAATATGGCCACCAATTCCACCTGCGGCCTCCCCAACCAACACCATGGGTGGATGAAGTGTCTTGCCCAAAGACACAACAACTGACACAATCTACTATTGTAATCAAACTGAAAAGTGCATGTTTTAAGGGGAATGTGCAATGATTTTATTGCCAATGTGCACATTATCCACACCCCTTATTTAATAATATGAAGTGCCATAAAAAATGTGAAAAGATGACTCATTTATATAGGAGCGCGTGCTGTCAGAAATGTAGTATTAATGTCAACTTAGCCTTATTGTACTGAGCAGCCAGGACAGAGACTATACCCCATGGTTCCAGTAAGGTCTCTGCATTTGGGGCCAAAGAGGCCGGGCCCCACCAGATGGCGCTGTTGAGCACTATGCACTCTCAAAATAACTGTAAATAGAATTTGTCTTCTTTATAGATCAAATATGATGTCAAGAATATATAAGAATATTCAATAAATAGCAATTATGTTAGTGAGGCGATTTTGTCATAAACATTCATGCGTGAATCAAAGGCTTTACGAAAGCCAAGTTCAATGGTCTAATTCTAACTTCCCTAAACAGGACTGTAGTAGGGCACTTGTTTAAGTAAACGAGCTACTCAAATCATTGGACGCATGTCCAAAACTGCTTTCAGTAGACGCCCATGGGGCCACGTTAACCGGGCCCATCATCCAATGAAAATATCGGAATGACATATGTCACGTGACTTCAATAGGCAATCATCACACGCTCAGATTTGGCAACATACAGTATAGTAGTAGGATAGCTTGGTTTTCATCGATTTTTATCATGAATTATTGGTTATTGACACATTTTCCCAGATGAAAGATCGACGTACATCCTTGTTTTCACAAAACACAGTAGCATTTTTACTTTGAGTCATTCAAACGTTTCACTCACGGCCTTAATTTGTAACGCTATGAATAAAAATAGATCGTGGTCTTGAATTTAATTAGAATTTATGGTGTAGGCTTTGCTGCTTGTGGATGTAAAGTGCCCCACTCAACTTTTCATGCCAGAGACGCCACTGCATGGTTCTACTCCATAGAATAGAATAGGATCAATAAATAATACGTAACTGTTCAATTACAATTTGTAGTACAATAATACATACAAAATTTCCAGTTTTATGATTTCATTTGAAGTGATACGCGTTGTCCTCGCTGGTGTCAGCGTCTATGGAGGCAAGACCAAAACAAAACAAAAAAATACATTGAAGTCTCACATCACCTCCTAAAAAGATGACAGTACAGGTAAGTTGCAAATATCAGGCCTAACTGAACAACAAAGAGGAAAAAGATTTATTTGAATACTGACTTCTTCGTGAAATACGAACTAAAATTCGTAGGTCAAACCATACACAGATGTTGATAGTTGTATTTACTTGGCATAGGGTCGATTCCAAAAGTGTGCAGTATCGCCCAACACAACTCAAGTGCTGCAGAAATGACCAACGTCATTGAGCAACGCGAGGCAGCTCGGCGGAGTGCGCATGTGCGGAAGATGAAGGTGCAGGCGGGCTGTGGAGGGAGTCTTGTAATAATGTTGACGTTGTTCGGCCTTCAGAAGTTTATTTAGCGGTTAAGCCCGAGTCGGCAGCACAACAGGTAGGACGGTCTCGACTTTTCCCCCTTGTTGTCCAAGTACACAAGTCCGAACACGCCATTTTGACCCCGCAAGTTTCGTTATTGAAAGGCGGACGTTGTTCGTTGTGAGTCACTTTTTCACAGAAGTAGAAAAGGGTGCGCTACCTTGTCTCCGGTTCCTCATGTAGTTCAACTAGAACCTAAACAACTTACCACCACTACGGTGCTTGCAGCGTATCGCCGTGTAACTACCGCTAGAAACAAGTCGTGTATTTGAGTTTTTTGAACTGGCGTCCAAGTCCGTCACTTGGAATGAATGTAATGCAAACACCAGATGTTAGACGCAGCCGGGCCACACACTGTTGCACTGCGTCCTCGTGACTCTATTTTAAGTTGAGGCGTGGCGCCCCCTCCCGATTTACTTGCCTAGAATTAGGACGACGGTTCGCTGGGAGCATTTTTATCGTGGCCACCTAATGCCACTTTTTGTTATCATCATTGTTCATGTCGTGTTCTGCTTTAAATAAAAAATGTAAAGCGCTTTTTGTGGATTTCACCCATCATCCACAATCCTTACGCGAGACATAAACACACGTCTTTCTCTTTTCTGTGTTCCAAAGTTATAAACACAGCAAAAAAGAGGAAGTTAAGACGGGAAGCACATATTCTCTAAAGAAGCACCAGACAATACACAATGTGAGCTACATATCACGCAAGCTACTGCAACATTGTTACTACATTCACCAAGGAGGTTATGTTCAATAACTTGGTATGTTCACTGAGGATTTGGATGACGTTCCATATGGAAGAACTGATTCCATTTGGGGGGGGATCAGGATCGTTATCTGGAGCCAGGAGTTTTCAAAAATTCTTTAACGTTGTGAGATAGCACCATTTTCGACATTTGTGCATATAACTCTACAAAAAAAAAGAAAAAAAAAATAGGGAAAAAAATAAAGAAAAAATTACAAAAAGAAAAAAAAAATATCTAAGACTAATGATGAATTGAATCACAATATGGGGGAAACTATTGCGCTTGACGCAGGTCTGCGCTCTCCAATTGTTTGTCTAGTTATTGGTATTAACATTGTTACGCCCGAGAAATAAGTTACTGCCATAGCGACACCTTGCCACACCACCCTGGCTAGCTACTACCCAGCTAATGACTAGCTTCACCACTATTGTTGGGCGATAATTTTAATTTACCGATATACCAATATAAATTCTTCCAACGATAAGAAAATTGTTATACCGGTACAAACAATAATTTACCGTAAAACGAAAAAAAGCAGAGTGTTCACGGGTTTGTCCTTCACATAAGGATTGTCGATGATGGGCAAAATAAAATAAAAAAAAGGTGCACTTTCCTAGTTTTCAAAAAACTTCCAGTGATCTTTTTGCCGTTTTTCAAGAGAGGTCCAATGAGGACAGTTGTTTGGGACTTTCTTTAAAAAAAAAAAAAAAAAAAGAATAGACTGAAAATAAATAATCAATGTCAAACATGGCACGCTCGCTCACGGCACATTAAAATAATGCATGTAATAAAGACAAATGAAAAATCAAATCATAAATGTGGTCGCTTCACCCATGCGCTGCTAGATGATAACTGGGCGACGGGAAGTGTCGGCCATCATGCTATTGACAGTGCGAAACCTGCCATCAGCTTTTTCAAATATGGTTTTTCACCAAATACCTTTTATGTCTTGAAGAAGTCTGTTGTTCCGTCATTGTGTTTAAAAGTGAAATGGAACTATCCAGAACTTTGTGTGTTCACAATCTCAGTCATCCATATTATCCACAGGATTGAATCAGGCAACTGGACTTCTTGTTAGTTGAAGATGTTTCACCTTTAAACCAAAAGGCTTCTTCAGTTCCCAATGTTTCTTTTTTTATTTCCCACAAGAGACACAAAAATACAAAAAACATTGTGTGCAGACCAAAACTCTCTCTTCTTCTCCTGGAGCGATGTCATCTTGGTGGTGGGACCAGTGGTCGCTGCTGGACCCAAATGGAACCCAGAGATCCACCGGGCCGGTCGGCGAGACATGTTTCAATGGCACACAGAACACTGTCCTGAATGGAGTCAGCTTTGGCGGCGTGCCTGTTGTGTTGCTGCTCAACTTTAGTGTCTTTTTGGTACGTCTTAGCTTGGTCTATCAATCGATTTGGATTGACAAGGACTGACAGACTGTTGCAATCTTTTGGACAACTACAGGTGTTGCTGATCCTCTTCTCTTTTATACGGAAGAAGTTCTGGGACTATGGACGTCTTGCACTGGTGGCAGATAAAGCAGAGTTCGTTCTGGTTTTGACACTCTTGAGTTTTGGGTTTAGATTTAGAGGGCAAAGGTTCAAAATGATGGGAAGGTTTAAGAGATACCTGACAGGACAGGAGGCCCTTGCTAAACTTACTTAAATTATGTGAAAGGTCAAATGAATGCAGCAAGTAAACATAGTCTAGGATGAGAAGAAAAAGCCACAATATATGCTCCTAAAAATCAGTTTTTCGTGCAGTAGTGGAGGGTCCACCTTTACTTTGTTCTCTGATCATGGTCTAAATTAAAGCATTTAAGCATAAAAATGGCTAACTTAATGAACCTAAATACAAATAGGTCAAAATATGCATTTGAATTGTAAATTTAGTATTCTACATTGGCCACTAGGTGTCAGTAATTGTTTAGTGAGACAGGCACTAGACTCGTCACTAGGGAACACATTTACTGTGTCACTGCGTTTCATTCATTCATTCATTCATTTTCTATGCTGCTTATCCTCATTAGGGTCGCGGGTATGCTGGAGCCTATCCCAGCTGGCTTATTTACGTCCGTAAATGGCGTATGTACTCTTATTTTGTCTAATACAGTATATTGAATAATGAGTGTTAAGATGTGTTGTAAAGGCAAAGTACGCAGGAAGTACGCTGTCCAGAAAAAAACAACAAAACTTCTAAAATGTGAGTCTGATAATTTATTCATGTTTAATATGTTTTATTTTCCCCGATTATATCTAATATATTGGATAATAGGAGCGTAAAGGTGAATATATACGTGTTATTTCACATCTTGAGGGCTTGAAAGCTATAAAGCAGCTTTACACGGTAACCCGCAGAAAAAGCATTCTAGATCTTCCAAACGTCCTTTTCCAGGAGTGTTTCCTTGGTTTTCCTGCTTCCCGCCCAAACGGTCTGTGTAACATGGGATTGGTCGCACTCCCGAGGACAGCTGCTGAACCCCACTCGTTAATTCTGGCAATACAGGAGTTGATAGTAAATGGCAATTTATCTTTTTAAAATGTCCACTTTTAACAACTATTAGCTCCAAACATGGGTGAGCTCGTAATTTGCATGCACGCACGTAACACTCTCTCTACTTCCTGTATGCACACTCTGTAGTGCAGACAACCGCTTTTGACACATTACTTCCACAAAATAAACAGTTAGGACACTAATAAATTGTTACTTAAAGCTTGCTCTTCTGACTCTTCAACACGACCAAGTAACGCTGGAAAGGCCTCGGACAGTCTTTTTTTGTCGGACAAAGCAACATTCCAGCTTTGTATTGGCCCATGTTCACTAAACAGTTTTGTGTGAAGTGCCGTGGACAGATGAGCATATTTTTCTATAGCTGACCGAGAATCAGCAACTCAACCACTTCTGAGGCAACTGTATTGTTGACAAAACAGTCTATAGCTTATTTCCGTAGTAGCATATAAAAGAAAGTGGTGTTTAATGGACATTCTTTATCAAATGAATTGTTTGGCTTTTAGGGTGACTGAATCAGGACGCCCTTGTTACAGACAACTGTCCTCGTGTGCATCCAGTGGGGATGACCAGGAGTATGAGCTGGTATGTAAAATAACAGAAAACCTGAACAATATTGATTTACTTACTTAAAAAATGTTTTTCCTCCACAGGGCTTCTGTTCTTGGTTGCCTTACATCCTCAGAATGGAGTAAGTCATTTGATGAAATGTTTTTAGGTAATAGAGTTGCACCTCACAAAATATTTGCCATTGCAGTGACGACAAAATAAAAGCCCGGTGCGGCATAGACGCTGTTCACTACCTCTCCTTCCAGCGTCACCTTGTCATCCTGCTGCTGGTCATTACCATCACCTCTCTGTCAATCATACTGCCTGTCAACCTGACAGGGGATCTGTTGGGTATGTTTGGTGATGAGTATAGTCAGCTTTTTCACTGATTTGAGCACACGCCTAACAAACACATCTGAGACTTTATGAAGACGATTCATGTGCGAACACACTCTATAAACAGTTCTGTTTGGATGCATACAGTAGCTGTAAAGAGGTGTGGCAAATTTCAGTTGCCCTCAAGTGCGTTTCTCATTTTCCCGATCACATGATCATGTCTTTCAGGCAACGATCCGCAGAGTTTTGGACGGACGACTATCGGCAATCTTCAAAAGGGGTAAGAAACGACTAGGTGTAGAACACAAACCATTTAAAGTGACCTGTTTGCACAGAAACTGTACAGTAGGACACTTATAGCTAGCAGGATTACACAAATTATTGCATGGGTTAAGGAATGAAGCATTAAATTTTGGTGAGAATCTGGATAAAGGTGCAGAATTAATTCAGGAGGAAGCCACAAATACGGCACTCTGTGGACTTTTGGCGGTCCAGAGTTTTCTGGTTCTGGTTATTTACTATCAAAAAGTGGCCTCAACTTACTGTTATTTTCAGAAACGACCTGTTGTGGCTGCACACCGTATTTGCCGTCCTGTACCTGGCCCTCACCGTTATTCTGCTGAGACATCACACATCGCAAATGAAAGGCACAGAAAGAGACATGGTGAGTTTCCTACTTCCGTTTTGTTACTTTCAGGAGCCACATGCGGTAACTTGATGCTACTAACTATGTCTGCAGACCAGAAACACCTTGTTTGTGACGAGGGTGCCAAAAACGGCCACAAAGGAGGACATAAGAACACATTTCATGTAAATTGACTGAATTGAGTTTGCACTGCACACTGCTTACACCTTGGGATTAGTCAATCTTCCTTTTGTCTAGAGAAGCATACCCTACCTGCAGGGTGTGTGCAGTCACCATTGCCTACGACGTGGCAAAGCTCATGCATCTGGACAAGGAAAGGTAAGCATGCAGAGGTAACTATAAATGTAGAACAAAGTCAAAGATACAAGAAAGCAATAACATTTTAAGGTAAAGTGCACTTTTTTTGAAATCATGCCTTTCATCCACAACCCTTATGTGAGACATGAACACATGTCTTTCTCCTTTCTGTGCGTTCTAAAGATATAAAGGCAGGTAAAATAAGGCAGATGCACGTAATGAGAAACCGCTTAGAAAGGACGCTATTAAAACACCTCCAAAAAGCTCCAACAAGGTTTTATGGTTTTATATCCATCCTGTGAGCAGACACATCTATGATAACATGTAATACTTACAGTATTTTGCTCATTTGAAGCATTAGCAGAATTGATTTCACCTAGCAACATAGAAAGGAACGCTATACCACAACTTTTCCAAACTCAAAAACAAAAACACAGCAGCAATATGTAGTGTTACCTTGTTACATTGGGAGCGAGTGTGTGGTGAAGCTAGTCACTAGCTTGGTTGATTACGGGTCACATTATGTAAACAGTTTTGTTGGCGTGTTTTGGAGGCGGAATAGGTGCATCCCATTATGTGAAATTGTAGCTGCCTCTGTTTTTAACTGTTTTTATATCTTGAGAATGCACAGAAAAGAGGGACATGTGTTCATGTCTCACAAAAGGATTATGGGCAAAATTCCAAAGCAAATGCACTTTTACACAAGGCCTATGTTACACTGACCCGCCTCCGAAATGTTATTACAATCCGATATTTGTTCAGGCATTAAAAAAAACAATGAAATTCTCAATCACACCAGTGAGCTTTTATTTTACCATCCCAGGGTTCGAGCTGGAAAAAACCTCCGCTACTACGAGCGCATCCTGGAGAGGACAGGGAAGCGTGAAACAATATACCCCCGACCGTGTGGTCAGCTCTGTTGCTGCGCTAACTTTGAGAAGGTAAGCAGAAGGCTTCATATCACCATGAAAAAGGTGTCTTATGGTGTCATCTGAAATACAACACTGGAGCAGACACCAGTATGTTTTCATTGAGACGTAATTGTGTCTTCTTGCAATTGCTGAAGGCTGTGTAAAAAATAAATCTGTTTTTCAAACTCCTTGTCAGTGCTGTGTGACTTTAATCCTGGTATTAGTCATACAGTATGTGCATGCAAGAAAAGAAGCATTCGTGTAAGCATTCATGTGTGTGCTCCCCCAGGTGGACGCCATTGAGTACTACAGCACTAAAGAAAAAGATCTACTGGAGGAAGTGAGGCAGCAGGTGGACTTGGTGCCACAGCGCCCCCTGGGGCTTGCCTTTGTTACCTTGCAAACGGAGGCAAAGGCTAAGTAGTGAGTAGTAATTTAGCAAAATGTAAATTAGCAGAAACAAATTCACAATTTATTTTTGGCTGTTTTGCACAAGAGGGCAAAAGTTAATTACTGTCATTACTAACTGTCCTCCGCCTTTGTTAGCATTCTCAAAGACTTCAACGCACTGGAATGTGGCAGCAGGAGTTGCTGCTGTGGCAGAGAACCACAGCCTTCCTCTAACAGCGAAGTTCTTAAAGTGAGGAAGTGGAGGGTCAGCTTTGCACCCCATCCCAGAAACGTTTACTGGTAAGTACCAGGCGTCTCATACGACTTTTACCATGGAGCCTTGGAATACCATCGAGTCAAAGGTTATAGAAGTCATCTGGAAAATTTCAGGTAAAATTTGGTCACAAAGTTGGGGGAAAAGATTGGCCAACTGCCACCTTTACAGAGGAAAATAGAGTAGTAATGACAGAAAAACTTTGTTACTTAAAGTCATAACCTTTCACTCAGTCTTTTATAGTTGTTATTATTAACAATCATGTGCACTACTTCTTTTTCAACTTACAACTATCTACAACAGGGATGTGCCACCAAGGGTCACATACTGAAAAATAAAAAAGATGCAAGGAATATTTTGTAAATATGCTAAGAAGTTATATATATTTCAAGAGAAAACTGCACCTTAGATCTACGATCTACGTTCCCACTCTCACCTATGGTGATGAGTTATGGATCATGACCGAAAGAACGAGATCGCGGATACAAGCGGCGGAAATGAGTTTCCTCCGTAGTGGGGCTGGACTCACCCTATGAGTTAGGGTGAGGAGCTCGGTCATCCGGGAGGAGCTCAGAGTAGAGCCGCTGCTCCTTCACATCGAGAGGAGCCAGTTGAGGTGGCTCGGGAATCTCGTCCGGATGCCTCCCGGGCGCCTCCCTGGTGAGGTGTTTCGGGCATGCCCAGCCGGGACAAGGCCCCGGGGAAGACCTAGGACACGCTGGAGGGACTATGTCTCACAGCTGGCCTGGTAACGCCTTGGTGGAGCTGGAAGAGGTCGCCGGTGACCGGGAAGTCTGGACTTCCCTACTGAAACTGCTGCCCCCGCGACCCGGACCCGGATAAGCGGAAGAAAATGGAATGGAATGGAACTGCACCTTAGCTTTGTCATATAGGTGACAAAGCCTATAAATATCAACTTTTTTCCTATTTTAACGTTTTTTTTATTTTCTAAATATTTTATCTCCCTTTAATCTCTGTAAATTTTCTTTTTGTATTATTTTGACTTTATTCCCATAATATCACTTTTTCCCCAACCTGAATTTCCAACACCGTTTTTGTTTTGTGTTTTATAATGTTATTCAGCCGCACGGTGGCTAAGTGGGTAGCACATTGGCCACACAGTCAGGAGATCTGGAAGACCTGGGTTCAAATCTCCGTTGGGCATCTCTGTGTGGAGTTTGCATGTTCTCCCCGTGCGTGTGTGGGTTTTCTCCGGGTACTCCGGTTTCCTCCCACATTCCAAAAACATGCATGTTAGGTTAATCGGCGATTCTAAAATTGTCCATTGGTATGAATGTGAGTGTGAATGGTTGTTTGTCTATATGTGCCCTGCGATTGACTGGCGACCAGTCCAGGGTGTACCCCGCCTCTCGCCCAAAGCCAGCTGGGATAGGCTCCAGCATCCCCGTGACCTTAATGAGGATAAGCGGTACAGAAAATGAATGAATGAATAACATTATTCATTCATTCATTTTCTGTCATTTACAAGTCTATTCAAAACTATGATTGTGCATTGTACTGTAACGGTACTACATTGTACTGTAACTGTTTATTCTTTTTTTTCTGTTTACATTGCTTAACATTTTCAATCAAAGACAACGACATGCTCACATTTTCCTTTCCTATCCAGGGACCACCTCTCAGTGCAGGGCTTCTCCTGGTTCATTCGCTACATGATGCTCAACTTCCTGCTCTTCTTCCTGCTTACCTTCCTCACAACACCCTCCATCATCATCAACACCATGGACAAGTTCAACGTCACCAAGCCCATCTACTACCTGAACGTACGACTTGTCGCTCAACACATTTTGAAGAATGCTGCCCTCTGTGACACAGATCAGCTCTATCCCCCTCTCCCCACCATAGAGCCCTATCATCAGTCAGTTTTTCCCCACGTTCCTGCTGTGGTCCTTCTCTGCCCTTTTGCCCACCATTGTCTACTACTCCACGCTGGGAGAGGCACACTGGGGCAGGTGCGACATATTCAGATAGGTCATGCTGAGAAGGGTATGAATTGAACGGTCTGTGCTCTTTCAGGTCCAGTGAACAGCTGAGCATGATGCACAAGCTTTACTTCTTTCTGCTCTTCATGGTACTCCTCCTTCCCTCGCTAGGACTCACCAGGTAATTACAAACGACAGCTAAGCTCCTACCATTACACATTTCTGCTATCATAGACTTTGCTGATGTATATTAGACAGACTAAAATTTGGTAACTTTTTGCTGCTAAGAGTGACCAGTGGACAACTGAACATTTCTACACTCATGTTTGGTCAACTCATTTTGTTTCTTCCCCTTAGTCTTGCGTTGTTTTTCCGCTGGCTGTTTGACAAAGAATTTCTTACAGATGGGAAACTGAGGTTTGAGTAAGTTCCCCTTGTTCTTTTTCATTAATACTTTCTCACTATAAAGTCACTATTATAGTTTAAGTCAAGCAACCATCTTACTGTTTTTGCCGTTATACTTTTTGTTTTTGTATATTACACATTATTTTTTATAGCCCATATTTTATGTTGTGTATGTGTAAGTAAGCATGAAAGTCAAACAGGCTGTTCATCAGCTGATCAAAAGTTTAAGTCCGTAGCTCAAAGAAAAAAACAAACTGTAACCCTGCTGAAGTAGAAATAAGATGTAGAAAAAATGAGTGAATAATGCGTAGTTGTGCCATACTTGGTAATGAGCTGAAAAATGGGTTTTCAGGATGCTAGTGGGAATGTTGCTCCAGGTGGTAAAGATGGCTGCATGAAGGGCATCCACTCTCTAGAAACTGATGATCATTTTTGTAAACTTCCCTTTCCATCCATCCCCCTGCAACATCTCCACTTAGCTGGCTGCCGTTTGACATCCCTGCACAACCTGAAGCTCTATTGTTCCATTGAAGGATCATGATGGTGCCCCCTCCACTGTGCTATATGGAAAATATCTCAGGTGGGATCTCCTTGTCATGCCAGTAAAGTTGGAAGCCATCAGAACCGTCAAGGGAGAATAAAACTTTATTCCACCTTTCAATGTCCAGTGTTTGGTGATCCCCTCCAAACACTGAAGGAGATGAGGTCTTATTGCGTTTGACCTCAGCAGCGATGGTGCGCAGCAAAAGGCCTTGCTTATGCAGCTCAACAATCTCACTGTGTTCAAAGAGAGAATGCATTTGAACACCTGACATTAAATCACATTTAATCCACATTTTTGCCAACATTTTGCCTTTTAAAGGCTGTGCTCTTCAGCTTTTGATCAGCTGATGACCAGCCTATTTTAATTAAATGTTCTCAATGTTTGTCATTCCTTCTTTTGTCATTTTCGTAATGACAACATTTCCTTAAGATCCAACTGTGCAAAATGCAATATCAACAGGTGTTAATATTTTGATCAGGAGTGTATTATACATTACACGTTATTTTATATATTGTATAATTAACTTTAACCATTTTCCTTGCCTTTGCCATTTGTGCACCAAGGTGCGTTTTCCTACCTGACCAAGGGGCCTTTTTTGTCAACTACGTGATCGCAGCAGGCCTGGTGGGCTCGGCCATGGATCTCTTGCGGCTGCCTGGCTTGCTGCTTTACACCATTCGCTTGGCGCTGTCACGCTCTGCTGCCGAGAGGAAATATGTCAAACAGGTAAGCGAGACACCTCAACAACGGGTATTGCTTTTGTTTCTGTGGGATGGCTCCTTTCCATAGATAACACAGAATGATAGAAAAAGAGGAATAATTGCAAATGTTTGTGTTTCTATCTACAGAACCAGGCTTACGAGTTTGAGTATGGGGCCATGTACGGCTGGATCCTGTGTGTTTTTACTGTCATCATGGCATACAGCGTCATTTGTCCCATTATTGTGCCTTTTGGTGAGTACTAGGCATGTGTCACGCCCCACGCCCCACACATGTCAACATTTTATTACACTACATCTTCTGAAGGGACAATGCTATGAAAAATACTGTAAACATGGCTATAACTGGTACTTGGAGGCCAACTGGTTAGCTTGCTAACTAGTGGGAATGAACCATGAATAATAGGAGCATACAGGTGGCTATATGGGTGTTACTTCATGTCTGCAGGGCTCTAATAGTGTTAAAAAAAATTAAGAAGTCATAAAAAGGTTTTCTATTATACAACTAGAAAAATATTCATTTCATTAACATTGAATCCTATATTGTTGGAACCAGTTCACCACTATAAATGAGGGATGACTGTATTCTGAAATGTTCTAAATGTACTGTATTGTATGTGTGTCTTCCACCAGGTCTCTTATACATGATGCTAAAGCACCTGGTGGACAAACACAACCTTTACTTTGCTTACTTGCCAACACGCATCGATCGCCAAGTCCACCTAAAGGCAGTTAATCAAGCTCTGGCCGCGCCCATCATCTGCCTAATATGGCTTTATTTCTTTTCCGTCCTCAGAACCGGTGAGTGACAAGCATGTCAAGTCACATGATCATCCAGCATGCATCCTTAAGCACAGGAAACAATAATTAATAATATGACGTTTTAGGTTTTTGGACTCCCACGTCTCTGTTCACCCTGGTGGTGCTGGTCATCACAATCCTCATCTGCCTCAGCTACACCTGTTTTGGCCAATTCCAGTACCTCAGTCCACACAATTATAAGGTGGGTTGCTCCTCACGACTTACGTGTGTCTTTCATTCTGACGATTTGTTTTCTCTGCAGGTGAATGCGGAAGATGAGGGCAGCCCTGAGGAAGTGGAGGAAGACACCATGGTACTGCTCTTGTCTCGTCATGACACTCACAATAATGAATATTTTGCCACAACATTGAGTATTTTGTCATGTGTATTCTATCCTACAGGTTTATCTTCCCAGAGTGCTGAATCCTAAATCGTCATCGGAGACTCCAAAGGGGTCTCAAGCCCAGCGGTCGTACGGTTCTACAGAGAACAGCCCGGCACACGGTTTCAGTCCTGTAGAATACAAAAGGCATAGAAGTTCAACACTCAAAACTGAGCAAGAATGAAGACAGCATGCAGAGATATGGACTCGATGGTTGGTGGGCATTCCAAACCGTGAGAACCCAATCACGTGTTTACATGAAAGCACACTAGTGCACCTTTACAACAGGTGTCAAATGATCAAAGAGCATTCCGCAAAACGTTGAAGCACATTTGTTTTGGAAGAGAATGCTAGAGAGGTTTTCCATTTCTTGTGGATGAAAGTGATTTTGCATAAGAAGACAATAAGCAGCAACACTGACGCCAAAGACAAGTTAACACCTGCCAAGGGAAGCGCTTAGGGCTTAGCCATAATTCATTATGCACTTTTTTTTTACACATTGAAGGCTGTTTGTTATTAATCAGTGCTACTGTACTTACGTCAGTGATTAAGTGTCAAATAGAGACGGACGATATTTTTTTTCAAACAGATACCAAAAACTTTCTGCATTGCAAGGCCAATTAATTCTAATTTGTACACACCCAGAGGTTTAGAAGGACCTGAACAAATTAGGATGTGACCAACTGTACCTGTGTCCTAATCAAATATGACATTACTACTATCAAGAGAGCCAGAGTGTAGAGCGAAGGTGCACTCCATTCAGACACACCTTCCTAGCAGCCAGTGTGGTGCCACGGAGGTCTCTGGCAAAACTTTTGCCGCTGCTCCTCCGCATTGAGAGGAGTCAGATGACTTGGGCATCTGGTTAGGATGCCTCCCGAACGCCTTCCCGGGGAGGTGTTCAGGGCACGTCCAACCGGTAGGAGGCCCAGGACACGTTGGAGAGACTGTCTCTCAGCTGGCCTGGGAACGCGTAGACGAAGTGGCCGGGGAGAGGGACCTCTGGGCTTCCCTGCTTAGGTTGCTGCCCCCGCGACCCGACCTCGGATAAGCGGAAGAAAATGGATGGATGGATGGAAAACAGTTTTTTTTCTCCACTCATCAGAGAGCATTTGGTGGCACACAAAATGTCTTCCTCTGAAAGTGAATGTTTAGTGAGCTCGAGGCTTTTTTTGGGCTATTTTTAATGTTATCGGATGTATCGGTTTAATTATCGTGCACCCCTAGTTTCAAACTAATCCAAAGCATTTAACACGGTTATTTTTAAATAAGTAATCATGTTACTGATGATTCATGGTTTGTACAGTTCTAACTTTTTAAACCATTTTTAAACCGTTCCTAATATACAAACATTTGAAGTAATGAGTGTGGTTTGTCAAAAGAGGGTGCTGCCGAGCCGAGTAGACTGGGGATTTAATGGGGAGACTAAATCTTGGTATGTGGCACTTTTACTGGACAATGCTGCCAGTATCTCTGCCCCCTCACCTGATGGCTCATTATGGTCTGCTCTTTTTAGAACTTTTCCCATCGCACGCTTCTTCCCGCCTGGTCTGACAGAGACCCTGGTCTGTTGTTATATCATGTGCTTCTTGGCTGCGCTGATTAGCACAGGACTCCTAAAACACATTTGTAGGTTAGTGGGTGAAATAAAAGGAAGGGCTTTGTATGACCAACGTAGAATGTTGCGTGGGAATGGAAGGCAGCTTAGTGCAGTCACCGGACCGGTGGATTTCCACAACAACACACAAACCAGCACCAAACAAACCACAATGTCAGTGGCACAGCTTGGTCCCACATGGCTCTGTTGGACTTAATGAGCGTGTGAAAAGTGAGTAATTCGATTGTGGACATTACACATGAAGCAATGTGGGTCACCCCCAACCCCAAACTACGGGTGTCATGAGACAATACACAAGACTGGCTCTGCAATCAAAGAAGTTCACATTCTTATGTAATAAAAGCACAATATGACAATATATTGAAATATACTAAAATTTCTACCACGTTAAGCTTTGTCTGTATGTTAGGAGCCCCGGCTCCACCCACCAAGACAAAGAGACTACATGACCAACAAAAGGACTCACTACGTTCATGCTGCTGTTCTATGGGACAAGCGTGCCAACGTGCTGAAACCAATTCACAGAGTAACTTTTCTCACTGCCTTTTGGACCCCCACAAGATCTCCTACCCACAACTATGCAATAGCGAGTTTTTAAATGATGTCCCAACACTAAAGTGTATGCTTTTTACTTTTGAGAGAAGAGTTCCGTGTTTTAATGACACAGACATGAAAACGTCATTCTTCAGGCTTCACTGCATGTCTTAAAATGAAGCCTGGAGCTCTGCCAAATGGAACTACAGTAACAAATGTAAAACCTGCAATATTTATCGGTGGCCGATCGATTGGAGCGTCCCTAATTTGTATTTATATGCGATTCTAATTGTTTACTGCATGTCAAAGCTGTAATTGTAAAACTACAAAAACGTGTTAACCTTGTAGCTTTCTGGAACAGATGAATGGTATTTATATTATTTCTTAGGGAAAATTGATTTGGTTAGCATCTGTTTTGGTTAGTCACACCTTCTGTAAGAAATCAATGACGCTGACAAAGGTTCCACTGTTAAATGGATAAACTGTCTAAATTCCAGCATCACGGATCATCAGTTCCTGTACACTATTGTGGGGCCTTTGAGAGCGCATGGTACCTTTGTCAAGTAAAAGGTGATAAAAAAAACTGTTGGATTGAATTGTGTAAAGGAGTGAGACCCAGTCGGTCCAGTTCAATCAGTGTATTCTTGCTATTGTGGTCTGTTCTTTAGTGTGACGCAGACACTATTACGTAGTCCACGCTTCAGAATTCACTTCATCCAGACTGTTGAACCGATGAGAGCTGAATCATTGATAAAGTGTGTATCAAACAGGAATTAAAGCCATTTTCTTGTCAAGTTTCGCTCCAAGATTAATGGGAGGTGAGCCAGCCAATGAGCGCACCTGGCAGCGATGCCTTTTGTCCTAGCAGGATTAGTGTCGTGGCAACGGCAGACGATCGGGCCTCCAGGGCGAGCTAGACTGGCACAGGACGTGGCTGTGGCCGATTCGGATTCTAAAGTCCAGAACCAAGCTTCCTTGCGGACTGCCAGTTCTAATATGGTGCCACCCTGAACACAAACAGTGTGGGCGGTCCTTCTGTAGAAACAAGTCACCCCACTCAGACTTGTTTTGGGGTTTTTTCACATTAACTTGGCAGGCGGAGGGCCAAGCAGCTGAAATCACCGCTGCTGATGAAGCATGTGACTCCGGACTGAGGCCCTTTTGTTCGGCAATTGCAGCCAAAGCTTGGGAAGAGGCGAGCATGGGAATAAGCGGACATTTCAAATTGATAAAAGGGGAAGGAAAATGCATTTATTGTTAAGCGAAAGCTAATTAAAGAACAGAAATAGCGCTTTCTGGGGCATAGGCATCTGTGTGGTCTACTAATAACTGGTGATGTGCAACACCGGTTCTTTGTAGGGATGTAAATCTTTGTGATAGATGATTTAGGTCACATCTCGATACATGGGTCACGAAGCCATTCTAAATATTTTTTAAATATATTCCAGATATATTCGAAAAACGGAATGTTTCGATTCTACGGGTATGTTTGTTGACGTAAATATTAATCTTACATTATAAAATGAAGATGCCAATTATATGAAGGTGGTATTCTTTCAGTGCTTTACAGTACCTTGCTGCACATCGTATACCCAAGCATTCTGTAAGGCACTGGCAAAAATAAAGTCAAAAGGACAACATGTGAAATGTATTTGTTTGGACACAGACCAAAAAAAGACTTGTTGAATGAACATCTGGTTCATTGATGGGATCAATATTTTACATTTTATGTCTTATATTTACAGTTTTATACCTCTACATTTGCTTTTGGAACACTTATGTATTAACATGTCCAGTAAATAGTGTTCTCAACACTCCAGACGCAACATTTCACAGTAATCAAGTTACAGAGCAGAAAAGTTACCATAATCGCCTTTGTTGGTCTGGCTCAGGAACTGGTAACCCGCGGCTCTGGAGCCGCATGCGGCTCTTCAGCCTCCTTGTTGTGGCTCCCTTCACTTAGCACTGAGATTATTGTTTTAAACACAGAAGTAGGGGAATTGTGCGTTTTCGAAAATAATTTTAAATATCTGACTCGCTGCCAAGTCAGTGAATGCGTCTAGGCTGTCTTCTGACTGCTGATTGGATGAGAAAGGGAGAGCGTGGTAGGTTAGCGTAGCAGTGGGTATCACTGCGTATGAGAAACAAAAGGCGAAGGAGTTTGGAGCAGAGTCTGAAACAAGTTACTGCGCAGTAAAATAAAACAATGCAATTAACGGGAGCATAGCAACATGTTTTATAATCAGAAGTGCGCTGTAGCTATGTGCTCACAGCCGTGACATGCTAATCGCCGGAGTGGTGACTCCAGGAGAGGCGGGTAATGTACAGCGGAAGTTGACAGTGCATTCACAGCTCAAAAGAAATGTCTGCTTTCGCTTTTATGTCTGCAAATACACCGTGGTAGAGTTGGACGTTGGATACTCGTTAGACCTCCATCACCGTGCCCGCACTGCTCTCTCATGGAGGGGCGCGCTCGCACGGGAAGTGCTGCTCTCACCGCTGGTTGTTTTTCTAGGGTCCGTCAATAAATTACTATTTTGGTGAAGAAAAATGCAAACACCAGAAAATTCCGCTTTTCCCCAATGACACCAGGAAAAGTTTTTCTCTAGTCGTTTTGAGAAAATAAGGTTTGGAAAGTGTCAGGATTTAGCGAGAAAATCACCAAGTTGACAGCACTGGGCTGTACATGAGATGGGAAACCGTTCACAGTTAGAGAATACATGAAATAATCGTTTATAAACATATCAGAGCATCTATTCTCCAAATTAAAAAAAAAAAAACAGTAAAATATTCAGACAATAAAAGAATGTCTCTCTTTGCAAAGACAGTCAAGAACAGGATCAATAGAATGGTTATTGATGACAATTATGAGGGAGGCAACGTAGATCGATCGGTAAACAGAGAGCTTTGCCTTCCGGCTCAGCTCTCTCTTCACCACGATGGTCCGGTACAGTAACCGCATTTCTGCAGATGCTGCACCGATCCGTCTGTCGATCTCACGCTCCAACCTTCCCTCACTCGTGAACAAGACCCCGAGATACTTGAACTCCTCCACCTGAGGTAAGACCTCACTCCCAACCTGGAGGCTACAGTCCACCCGTTTCCGACTGAGAACCATGGCCTCGGATTTGGAGGTGCTGAGTCTCATCCCAGAAGCTTCACACTCAGCTGCAAACCGCTCCAGTAAACGCTGAAGGTCACAGCCTGATGAGGCCATAAGGACCACATCGTCTGCAAATAGCAGAGACGAGATCCTAAGGTCACCAAGCTGGACTCCCTCAACACCTTGACTGCGCCTAGAAATTCTGTCCATGAAGATTATGAACAGAATCGGTGACAAAGGGCAGCCTTGGCGGAGGCCAACGTTCACCGGAAACAAGCTCGACTTACTGCTGGCAATGCGAACCAGGCTCCTGCTTCGATTGTACAAGGACCGAATGGCACGTAGAAGCGGACCATCAATCCCGTACTCCCGGAGCACCCCCCACAGGACACCACGAGGGACACGGTCGAATGCCTTTTCCAGGTCTACAAAGCACATGTAGACTGGTTGGGCAAACTCCCACATACCCTCGAGTACCCTTGCAAGGGTGTAGAGCTGGTCCAGTGTTCCGCGACCGGGACGAAAACCACATTGCAGCTCCTCTAACCGAGGTTCGACTAACGGTCGTACCCTTCTCTCCAGCACCCTGGAGTAGACTTTCCCAGGGAGGCTGAGGAGTGTGATCCCCCTATAGTTGGAACACACCCTCCGGTCACCCTTTTTAAAAATGGGGACCACCACCCCGGTGTGCCAGTCCAGAGGTACTGTTCCTGACTTCCATGTAATGTCTATCACCACGGTGATAGAACTGTCTAACTTCTGTCTAACTCGTTCTCCGCCCCCTCCACATAAAGCTAACTTCTCGAAGGTGTCTCAGGCAAGTAAGGAAATTTCCCTCCGGCTTCAGACAAGCTTGTATGTATAAAGGGACAGCAAAACAGAGCAGTTGGACAAACCAGGTTAACATGGGATGGCGTCATCTCACCGCTACACTCTAATACCCCCCAACATACGGCCCCCCGGTTCATAGTGGTTTCAGGCAATGCCTATAAAACAAAGTTACGACTTTTATTCAGTGTTATTCTGTTTTTACTCTCGTAACATGACGACCTTTTCTCGTAAATATAGCATGATATTGTGGTAACTTTACGACGTAATTTTCAAAATCTTGATTATTTTAATGCTTCATTTAACGGGCATTGTCCGAGACAGCTATAAACACAGGGGACTTGTGTAACTCTTGACCTTCTTTCTCGTACATTTACGACTTTAAATCTCATAATATTATGACTTTTAGTCTCAAAATGTTAATTTTTTTATGTGGCCCTAATACGCCGTCGTACATAAGTGCACATAATGGTCATTTTAGTCATGTGAAAATGTTGACCGTTGAGTGGCTTACAGCGATGCATTTGCCGGTTTATGACTGAAAAGTCTATCGCAGCCATTTTTGATATTTACGCGGTGATTGGTGACGTCACTGCAGACGAGACGCACACACCAATCAAATGCTTTGTTTAAGCGCTGCTATGGCAACCACCGAATACGTGCTAAGTGCTGCTCAGTGAGTTCACCGGCGAGTCGAAACCCGACGAGAGCGACGCAAAAGACGAACTAAACGTTGAAAATTTACGACGACTCGATTTATTGACATGTGTTAGCTAGCAAGCGAACGTTACCGATGGACGCCAATTCGTTATCCTACTTCCTGGAGCTAGTAGCAGGGAGCGGGTACATCTTGAACTCGGAGCAACGGGCTGCACTGCAAACTTCACTAATTATTTTAAAGAAGAACTACAAATTCAACCGGGTGTTGTTTTGGGGCAAGATACTCGGATTAAAAGAGCATTACTTTATCGCTCAAGGGAGAAGGGACGATGAGCTGAAGGACACGCAGCATTTTTACAGGTAACCGATGGGGGTGGGTGATACTGCAAATGTGGGTGTCGATCCAACACCCAAGTAAACACAAGGTCGGGTCAATATTGCCGATTCTGGTACTTTTTACTTGATTGTAAGTTCGACCAGACCAGGGTGTACCCCGCCTCTCGCCCATAAGCGGCATAGAAAATGAATGAATGAACAAAAACATATTTGTGAAAACAGATGTGAACCGGAAAGTATCAATCCCCAAATGCAAGTATCAATACTATCTTTTGATCGATTGGCCCACCCCTACATTTGAATGAAATTAAATTGAACTTTACTGATGCTATATTTTTCCTGTATTACGGTGTGTGCATGGTTGGGGTTCCAGCTTCAACTGCATCGACTGGTTCCTGATCCCCTCCACCACGACTTCAATGATTGATGACGTCTCCAAAACGGCCAAGGGCCGATTCGAAGGTGACCCGTCTTTTGTGTACGAGCAAAAGCAAGGAGATAGATTTGACGCTTCGGCTGAAGACTCAATGGTAAGAATCCCTTGAGTCAGGCTTGCCTTGCAGGGGTACTGCGAACGAATCCAGGATTGCGAGGGTGTCGCTTGTGAACAGCCCCCGGCCCTTTTCAGGTCACCCGATAAACTTTCATGGCAGTTTGGTTTCTTTTGATGTGTTCAGAAGAAAGTGACGGAGGAAACCAGGCTTGCCGTGACAGTTCACCTCATCAACGAGGAAGCATCGGTGGTGCCGCGGGGCGCCTTCATCAATACTACACACAACGTGGTCGAGATCAATCGCAGCTTTGGCGGTGACTATGTAGCTCTATTTTTTAGGCCCTACACAGATGGTAGTTTGCAAATGAATGATTTGTCCTTCAGGTCTTTCTTACTTTCAAGCGGGGAAACTGGAACACTTTCTTCACTTTACTCAACCGAAGCACCTGAAGAAGAAGACCCTCCTGGAGATGGCTGAGCTGAACCCCGCCTTGGACTTCCTTGATCCACTGAGTGAGGACATTCCAAAAGGTAACCAGACAAACTGCTGAGTGATTTACTTGTGGGCACTGTGATCATCTTTGTGTGTGTGCGTGTGTGTAGGCTCTTGGAGTCTTCAGTTTGAAGGAGCCAACAAAGTGTGTGTGATTCGCAGCATGCTGTGGTTGGGTCTGACATTCTACCACGTGCCCATGACACCGCTGCACGGATGCATCTACATTGGATACGGAACCAAGAACTTGGACCTGCCCTTCATGCTTTAAAAATGAGTTTATTTTAACAGAAAAAGTGCACTTTTGGGGGGGGAATTTTATCTATTGTCCATAATCCTTATGTGTGCCACACACATCTTTCTCTTTTCTGTGTGTTGTGTAAAGACATAAAAACCAGTAAAAAGAGGCAGCTAAAAATGCACGTAAATGGACGTGCATTCCGTTCCGCCTATAGTCTTCTGAAAAAAAAACCCTCAAAAAACTGCCACCAAGGCTCCATTAACATAATGTGACCTGCATATTAACCAAGCTACAGCAACATTGTTATTATTTTTTTTGCTGTTACACCGAATAACTACATAACTTGCATAGTGACACCTCACCACACTCGTTCAAGCCACTAGCAAAAGGTAACGCTACATATAGGAGCTGCCGCCACGGCTGCTGTTTTTCAGTTTAGAAAATTTAACGCTGGGTGTAGCGTTCCTTTCTTTCTTGCTATGTGAAATTATTGCACCCAGGAAAGTTCCGCTAATGCTTCAAATGAGCAAAATACTAAATACAGTATATAACCATAAAACATTGTTGGAGCTTTTTGGAGGTGTTTTAATGGCAGCCTTTCTAAACAGAATAGGTGTGTCCCATTATGTGCATTAATTGGCTCCCTCATTTTACCTGATTTTGTATCTTTAGAAGGCACATAAGAGAGACACGTTTTCATGTCTCACAAAGATTGTGGATTATGGACAAAATTCCAAAAAAGTGCACTTTTCCTATAAAGCAGTGGTTATCAGTTATTTTCTGTCATCCCCCTTTTTGTCAGAAAACAATGTTGATGTGATCTGGGTAGGTGACATCTTAAATAACCAAATGAATCCACTATGTATTCCTGACAGTTGAGTAGACTTATTTTGCAAATGCATGGTGGTGTCCTTCAGTGTTTTATGTAAAGGGGCTTTGGACTGTAACACACATTGTTCCGGAGAAGCGGGCTTCCAACACACATGCGGTTCTTGCACCACTTCAGTCCACGTTTATAGATGGGCTTGACGGAATTTACAGACCAGCGGGTCAGGTATCTGTGCAGGAGACAGATGGGGCAAACTAAGCTTTTAGTCTGGGTAATGCTGGGAAGCATAGTGTATAAAAGTAAACATCACCTGTTGAGTTGTGGCTTAGGCTTTGGGGCGTAACCCTCTGGAAGTTTGGGCCTGTGGTTAGGAAGCAGACCTTGGACCAGAACAAAAAAAAGATTATTTTGTTTACTTACATTACGAAAAGCTTTTCATAGCAAAGACCTGGTAACAAACCTGCTCTGTGAGCCATTTTCACACATTCTGCGATCTTGTTATGCTCCTGTGGACATAGGCCAGTGATTTTTTTGGGCAGCATCCCTCCGTCTGACCTGATGAACTGACTGAGCAGCAGCACATCCTAAAAAGTGGAGAGAAAGAGCAAAGCAATGAATTATAGTTTCTAGGGGTGCATGCTAATTATTTGGCGGATATGAGGAAATAATGATAACTGATAAAATATGTGTCAATGAGGCGAGATTACCTGTACTGTTCAGGTGAGCAAATGAAGTGCTATTTTTTCCTGCTGCTTGTGACTTTTAACGGCCTGCCATAACTTCCCCAGAGTTTACTTGTAAACAAACATACATTTTAGGAAGTATACCAAATGCTCCCATGATGACTGAAAAAATCCCATCAAACATACAAAAAATCTTATCAACTACCTGAATCGCCAAAAGTGCAAAAGGTTTGCCGGAGACCTATGTGGCATCAAACCAGCTGCTCGAAGCATTTGTCTGAATGCGGGGCACCTTGCTGCGCCCCTGCAGGTAGCTCCTCCTGCTCTACACTCTGGCTCTCCTGATAGCAGGGATGTGGTAATAGTAATGTCATAATATTTGATTAGAACAAATCAACAGGTAGAGTTGGTCAAATCCTAATGATCTAGTGAGTCCTACCTCCATGTGTGCAAAAACCACACCCATCCATCCATCCATTTTCAATGCCGCTTATCTTCATTAAGGTCCCGGGACAAAAACCACACTTAAATATACATTTTAAAAGTAGATATAAAAAAAGTTATTGTTTATTGTTACAATATTGGTCCTGAAAAGCACAAAGTTAAAGGTATCTGTTTGAAAAAAATATATAGTGCAATCTAATTGTTTCTAATACATTCATTTATCACTAAAAATATTTTTTTGTTCTTATCTGGTGCCGCTCGGTGGATGAGTGGGTAGTATGTTGGCGGAGGGTTTGGCTCTCCGTTGGGCATCTCTGTGTGGAGTTTGCATGTTCTCCCCATGCGTGTGTGGGTTTTCTCCGGGTACTTCGGTTTCTTCCCACATTCCAAAAACATGCATGTTAGGTTAATTGGCGACTCTAAATTGTCCATTAGACTGAGTGAATTGTTGTATGTCTATATGTGCCCTGTGACTGACTGGTGACCAGTCCAGGGTGTACACCGCCTCGCGCCGGAAGTCAGCTGGAATAGGCTCCAGCATACCTGCGACCCTAATGAGGATAAGCGGTATAGAAAATGGACCGATGGATGTTTTTATCTTGTTTATTTGGTGCTATCTGCACTCACAAAGAATAATAGGACTATCTCAGCGGCTTGTAGTTAGAACAACGTACAGTAGATGGCATTGTTACTCTACATGGTCCGAGGCACTTCAGGTTGTTTTAGGAAGGTGCTGGTCAATCAACTAGCTTGACAACACAGTACAAACAGACACGGTCATCAAACAGAACGACAAGCCAACTGTCGTTACGAACCAAAAAAACATATATAGCAAAACCAATCTTTGTGGGTAACAAGGACTTTGCGCTAACAACAAACAAGCTCTCTATATGCTCCACCTAAAGAGAACAGCAAGTTGTGGGAAAAATAATCAAGCACTAATCGGTTGGACAGGTGAAAAGTTCGAAAATGCCCAAATTAAGTTCACCTGTAAAAGCGTACAGTGCATTTTAGGTTCCTCCAGAAATGTCTCCCAAAAGCACAAATATCACTAACTTTTTGTAAGTAAAGTGTATTAATTTACCGTGTAGTTATATTTGTTCTGCAGGTTCCATCTGTAGATAGGACACTTGGCTGTGGGGTTTGGAGGTTGTGGAGCAGGTGGAAGATCCAGGATTTTCCCTTCAATCTGGCAGAGGTTGTCACATTAATTCATCCATATTATAATGATCAGGCCGCCATCGTTTAAGTTAAGTCATGTGAGTTGCTGGGTCAAGGTTTTCGTTATGACGAAAATCACTTTTTTCTCCAGAAGGGGGGCGCTGCAAAAAAAAGTTTGGGAACCACTGATCTGATTTAACTGTCAACTCCCATCAATAACTTCACCTCTCTAGTGTATGAATAAACACAGCTTCTTCACATGGGAGGCTAAAAACATTATATCGTATTTGATATACAAAATACTGTGCAAAGCAAGCCTACTGCGGCGGAGACGAACTGCCTAGACGTCATTTGTAGTTATTACAAGTGTACTTACAGTTACCGTCTTGCTCTCCTGCGTTTCCACAACTGTGGAAATAAACAGTGATGAAGGTCATTTAACTTTATAGTACCTCAATATGCAGACCACAGTAATAGTAAATATTGACATCTGGTAAATTCCATGTTGCTTTAGAAGATACCATAAGTATGCGTGCACTATTAGCTGGTTAGCACTAGCTCGCCGTTTTTACTTAACATCGCTGCGTTAAATTGTCTCACCTTGACGTATTCCTCTCCTCTGGGTCACTGAAGAGGATAACTGCGGTACCTTTATCCTTTGCAGAACACTCAAACTTCCGTTAATACCGCCGTTTAACCCCGAAAAATAGCTCCAAGCGGATTTCAAAACACCGCGGACCGCCATATTTGATTCCTGACCTTGCTGCTGGCTTGTAGCTCGGCCTGCAGTGTCACGAAATATTGACAACAGCGACACCCTCGGACAGGAGGTCGGACTGCATCCGGTTGGTGGACGCAAGAGTTACTAACTCTTCTGATGTAATTCACTTGAGTTTATCAATTGTCTTTCCAAAACGTCATATGTTGCCAAGAGGAAATTCTTTTTCACTTACATAAAGTGTATTTATACTTAGAGGGACCTTCACCAAAGGATTTCTCTCTAAGGATGTGCTGGGTCAAGATTGAAATAAAAGATTGCTAATAGAAAAATTCAAAAAAAGGCTTAAAGATAAATAAAACACAAGGTAGAAAAACTAGTGTAAGAGTGTGTCTTCGAGGACAATTAGACTATTATGTGCAAGGGTGATAAATGCTTGGATTCTTCATTCCCTGGGTGAGCAACGACTGCTTTGTTTGTGTAGAGGGACGGATTGAATGAAACAAGTTAAGTCTGTGTTGCAGAAAACAATTAGATGCAGGTATACAACCTTCTTATCTTAAAAAACAACTCAGTAGAGATACTATGAAGCGTCGAATGGTTATTCTTTATCTGGAGAACACAAATGGCCATTTGTTAGAATTTATCTTACTGAGTCATCGGCTTGCATAATGGAAGCAGGTAGGTTGACTGCACTGACAGCATACATTTCTTTATCTTCTTTTTCACCTTTAATTACCTATGAACTTACACTATTCCAGCAATTTTGCAGTAAAAAAACTTTGAAAAAAAAAAATAGTAGATGGTAGTGTCTGGTTTCCCTGATGGAAAAGCCTGAGTAGTGAGTACAGCCATGGTGTGTTGAGTAAGTACCGTGCAATGAAAAAGTGGCATGTGTCACAAAACAACAACAGCAAACTATATCTAGTTAGCGGGGAAATGAGTTTTGTTTTTTAACAAATCAACATTGCCTACTATGCCATCTCGTCGCCTGGCATGCATATTAGTGAATTATCAGTATCAAGTCATGTCATGTAAATCAGGTATTCTTAAATGGTCTCAACCTGGGACCCACATTTTCCAGTGGTCATTGAGTCGTGACCCAGTTTTAATTTTGTCAAACAATGCAAATGTGGTAGTTTTTTTTTTTAATTAGTGTCATCTCTAAACAAATGTAACTTTAAAGACCAAATTCTTTTTTTGTAAAATTACCACCTTTTTCGACCTGAGTGCAGTTCTGGTCAAATTGTCTCATTTGTTTGTGCTGCTTTCATGCAGTTAAAATGAACGTTTGTGCTGCTTTTGTTTTTGAGTTATTACAGTTTATATTATAGGTCAACCAAAGTTCATCCATCCCCCCATTTACTGCAAATGAAACCAAAATAATCCCATTTGTTTGTGCTGCGTTTGTGCTGTTTTGTGCAGTTGAAATGAAATAAAAGTTTTGGGATGTTACTTACTTTCAGCCCATCAACATGTTCCAAATGAAACCAATATAGTCAGGCAGACTACCAGAAGACAGGAGGGTGCAGACTGGAAAAGGTTTAGCAATAACGCTAGCAAAAAGGCAAAGAAGCACTGGACGTCTGTGCGATGACATCGTAGTGTGGAAAAACAATCCGGCACCCTCCTGCCGCAGCTGATGAGAATAAGAAGGGGAAGCTTGATTTGGAAGAGGTGTGTCTGCCTGGTTGCAGGAAGGCCTGTGTCTGCAAAAAGACAAACAGAACAGTAAGAGTCCAACAAGATAACCCCACACATAAGACAAAAAAGAAGATTACAGTCATGTCAACGCAAAGCGTGACAATAGTCTCATTCTGACCATCCTCATTTGTGTTTGTTTCTCATAAAGTTATGACTTTTAATAGTGAAATCTCAGATGTGTTCTTATGTGGCCCTAATATTCCGTCAATACATATTTTGCATGTGACTTTTCTCTAAACCCACCCAGAATGAATCCATGACACACTTTTGGGATCCCATCCCATCAGTTGAGAATCACTGACAAATTCTTCTTGTCTATACTCGAACGGTCTGGAGTGGTTTTTGAAAACAATAGATTGCGTGTCTTCCCAGCATTTGAGGAACACGGCCGTCCATCTTTGCATGCGATTAAATTGGAAAGAATATGGAGCAATGCACATCATTGTTGTTATTCTTGAAGTCACGCCATCCTTGTTGGTATTTGTAGTTGTTGCCAGTGAGCTGACTGTGGTCAGGTACATGAGAAGGAAAAGAAAAAGCTTCCAGGGCCATTCTTCTGTCTCAGAAACAGATGTGTGCACGTTGTCATTGTGCTGGCAGCGTGGTAAATACAAACACCCCACCAGATCGGGGTATGTTTGCCATCATGCTTCCTTAATAGGGAAAAATTTCAGCCCATTCTTCAAGAGCCATTTTAAAGCACGGAAAGAGGTGCGCAGTGAAATGCAAATTGTCTGGGCTCTGGTTAGCGGTGGAGAGGTTGGATGGATTGCCACCACAGAGGTTGCATTGTCCCAACTGATCAGCTCCCTTTTGTCAGCAGTCACATTCCTCCAGGGAAGTTCGAACTATTGCATTTAAAGTGTCTGGCCACCCCCTTGCAGGCTTTGATATTTAAATGAAACATGGCCCTGTACAAACAGGCGCCGTCCCCAAAGTAAATCAGATAGGATCTCCCCCCCCCCAACCTCACATGAAAAGAGCCGGTGTGACATTCTCACAGCGAGAGGTGAGGGATACTGAAGCAATGTTGGTTTGATGTCATGGTGGGAAGTTATTGCTTTGTGGAAGAAGGGTTAGTGTCTTCACCTCACTTCCCGGGATAAAGTGGCAGCGGCTCTGCATGGAGCAGGCAGATGAGCTTGACCGGCACGCAGAAATAAAACAAAACAAAAAAAGACTCAACAGTGCCCAGATGCATTCCCTATTGTTATTGTCATGCTGCTCAGTTTGTTTTGCCTTCAACGTTTTGGCGCACACAAAAGGCCCCCGATGGTTTGCGTCTCCCGAGGGGCCCAAATATAAGCAGCAGAACAGCAAGAAGGTTTTAACAAGTAGAACTAAGGCATCGCGTCGTTGGGGCTGCGGAAAGCACCCTGCTGTTGTGTGAAAACATCAACAGTCGAGGAAAAATGTTTATTTTTGTATGTGCTTTGGAGTTTTGTCCTAATGCACCGACTACATTTTTTATAAAGCTCACGCGCAAACAAAATGATGCTGAAACCTTACGTACCAACGGTTTCACGCCAAAGGTGGAATGTACAGAAATCCAACTTGACATGAAACCGTCGGGATAGCGCTGTAGCTACCGGATGCACAGTTTGGAGAATTGGTGAAACAGCGAGACACTCATTTTCATGGAGATTACCGATCCTCAAACAAGTCAATGTGCTAATATCATAATAAGAACAACGAGTGATCCAAAATCATAAAACAATTTAATTGCACCACGCACCAAAAGGAAGTTTATGCCAAAAGTCTCCTTTACTTTATTTTATAATGCACTCCAATGCCACTATAGAAAATCATATAACGCTGTCCAAACTGAGTCCTGAAAATGCAGCCTGCCATTAATAAAAAAACACAAATCACATCACAAATTGCAGTCAAGGCCTGCCAATCAGGCGCATGTTTGGATCATAATAATCTTATGAAGACAATAAAATGATGAGCAATAACATAGGTAAATATATCTGTAAACAGAAACCTCAGTACCGTGAAACGGCTGGGTCAAAGACGTTCACAATCAGCCTAATTTCCATGATGGTATAAAAATAACGGTGGGTCAGCACCGTGCAAAATAATTACGCACAAAGGCACTGTTGGCTCTAAGTGTAAAAGATTGCACTGCAACACTCATTTGTTGCTTGGGAACAATGGGTATCCATTCTGTAGATAACTCCTGACCGGATTTGTCCTCCCACGGAGAACCCCATGGAAGTACACTATGATGCTGCTCTGTGGTGGAGCGTGCCATTGGTTTCCTGAATTGCCGATGGAGGTGTCTGAACACTTCTGGGGCTAGGCTTCTCTACAAGACTAGCTGCAGCGTTTTGCACAACGTGGAACTGCACCATGGTGTGGCCCTTCCCCATGATGTGCAACCACCACCCACTTGCTACGACATCCCCAGGAAGACACGTAGAATACCATCAGAATATCCGCCAGCATGAAAGCAGCATGTCTTTAATTAGTTGGGTGAGTTCGTTTAACACCGCCCCTGTTTGACTCAACTCTTGGGCCACTTGATTAATTGAGTCAATCGTTTGTCTCTGCGGGTCTACCACTGTGGCACTGAGCACACGCCCACTCTTTGGGCCCGGCGTGGTGTCGCTGCTGGGCTGCATGTCCTGTGGCTCTGGAGTGCTTTTGTGGAGCGGGGTCTAGAACTGCGTCTGCTAGGCCTGTAAAGGCCCTTGCTCGGGATCGTCCCCTCGCACCGTTATTACCATATATTTCTGATTCTCTCACTTTCCGGACACTTTCATGTCCAACTCTATGAGGTCTACATTGGGTGAGCCACCACTAGTCTGTTGAAGCGTTTCTTGACCTCGAACTGCAGAAAGGGAAGCCACATTGATTTTTCATAAGGCATATAAAATGTTTAGTATTTTTTTGGTCTTGTTGCTCTTGGTATCAGAGCATTTTTTGTTTAGTTCTGCCACAGTGCGCCCCGCAGCGCTTATAGAACTCACATTGTTGGCAACTTGTTGCCACTCCGTCTGCTTCCATTCATTTGTTATTCCTGCGCTGTGGCTCCCAAACAGGACGCTTTCTCGTGCCTCCACCTCTCCGATTAGTGTCTCGATCTTGGAGCTCGTATGATTGGCCTTGCTTCCCATCCATGACGTTGTCTAACAATGTGCCAACGGGTAGTCCTTATACATTTGATACGCAAATTGTGTTAATTAGGTGATTTGCATTTACAAACATGGTGAATATGGCCGTATATGAGGCGCACATTGGTAGGATAGTTTGGCATTTATGAAAGGAAATTGCGTGCAGGCGGGCTTACGAACGGTTTTACATCGTACAGAGAGTTTGTTTTGTCTGTACGGATTGTTTGACATACTGTATCTTCTGACGCAGACTTTCGTAAATAAAGCCCCAGGGCAGTGGTCACCAGCCTTTTCAAGCCCAAGATCTCTGGTCTCTGGTCAGGATTTAGCTTTCCCTCCCACATTTTGTAGAAAGGTTTTTTTTTAAAAGTCATACACATTTACACACAAAGCTTTGTGTTATTATTGGTTGGTTGGAAAATGTTGCTGGAATAAGTCTGAGAACTTAAGAAGAGTGTGAGCGTATTGGCTTTGAAATATGCAATATTCAGCATGACACATCTTTTCAACATTATTGTACCTTTAACAGTACCTCTGGATTAGCAGACCGGGGTGGTGGGCTCCCTTTTTAAGAAGGATGACCGGAGGGTGTGTTTACTCTCCTCAGCCTCCCTGGGAAAGTCTATTCCAGGGTGCTGGAGAGGGGAGTACTACCTTTTGTCAAACCTCTTCAACAGGAAGTACAATGTGGTATTTGACGCGGGTGGCTGGTTGGGGAATACTGAACAAGCTCAACACCCTTGCAATGGTATTGTAGGGTACGTGGGAGTTTGCCCTACTGTCTACATGTGCTTTGTAGATTTTGTAGACATGTGGTGTCCTGTGTGGGCGTGCTACAGGAGTATGGGATTGTTACTACGTTACTACGTGCCATGTGGTCCTTGTAGCACTACCTCCTGGTGACGTCTGCACATCTCTCGCTTGAGCACACCCCACTCCATGTCGTTCTTGATGGACTTGAGGAGGAGGTAGTGCTCGTAGTGCACTACTAGCAGGAGCCTGGTTCACATTGCCAGCAGTAAGTCCAGCCTGTTTCCAGTGAATGTTGGCCTCCATCAAAGCTTCCCTTCTGTTAATAACAGTCATGAATTTCTAAGTTCAGCCAAGCCATTAAGATCTCATGTCTGCTGCTCGCAGACAATGTGGTCCCGATGGCCTCATCAGGCTATGACCCTCAGCGTTTACTGTGGCGGTTTTCAACTGAGTGTAAGGCAACTCGGAAGAGACTCAGCACCTACAAATCCGAGGCCATGGTTTGCAGTCGGAAAAGGATGATGGATTGCACACTCAGGAATGGGAGCAATGTCTTATAGTATCTTAAGTATCTCCGGGTCTTGTTCACAAGTGAGGGAAGGTTTCAGCATGAGGTCAACAGACGGATCGACACAGCAATGTGATCGCTGCACCGGACCGTAGTGGTGATGAGAGCATAGAAGTAGGGTCGATCTATGTTCCTCCCCCCACTTATGGTCATGAGCTTTCTGTCATGACCAAAACAACGAGATCGTGAATACAAGCGGCTGAAATGAGTTTCCTCCCTAGGTTGGTATGGAGGTCATGAGAACCAGGATGGAAAGAGGCCCTGGTCAATAACATAGTCAGTGATTCTGTTTTATTGTAATGTAGCCGCAACAGGGCACAAGCCAGTGTCTTATTGTGCCGGTCCCAAGCCCGGATAAATACAGAGGGTTGTGTCAGGAAGGGCATCCGACGTAAAACTTTGCCAAACAGGAAACATGCGAATGAGAAAAATGACTTCCATACAGGACCGGACGTGTCCCGGGTTAACAACGCCCGCCACCGGTGCTGTTCACCGACAGGGTGCCGGTGGAAACTGAATTACTGTTGGCCGAAGAAGGAGAGGAGGAAGGTGTGTCCGTAAAAGGGGAGCGAAGAGGAATGCTAAGAGTCTAGAACAAAGAGTTGGGACTTTGAATGTTGGAACTATGACAGGAAAAGGTAGAGAATTAGTTGACATGATGCAGAGAAGGAAGGTAAACATCTTGTGTGTCCAGGAGACCAAGTGGAACGGTAGCAAGGCTAGAAGCTTAGGAGCAGGGTTCAAGCTGTTCTATCATGGTGTAGATAGGAAGAGAAATGGGGTAGGGGTGATTTTGAAAGAGGAGTTTGCTAGCGACGTCCAGGAGGTAAAAAGAGTGTCAGATATAGTGATGAGCCTGAAACTGGAAATTGAAGGTGTGATGTTCAATGTTGTTAGTGGGTATGCTCCACAGGTAGGATGTGAGATGGAGGAGAAAGAGAAATTCTGGTCAGACCTGGATGAAGTGATGCAGAACATCCCCAGAAGTGAGAGAGTTGTCATTGGTGCGGACTTCAATGGGCATGTTGGTGCAGGAAACAGAGATGATGAGGAGGTGATGGGCAAGTTTAGTATCCAGGAGAGGAACGCAGAAGGACAGATGGTGGTCGACTTTGCAAAAAGCATGGAAATGGATGTAGTGAATACTTTTGGAAGTGGCCATTGTCCCCCTGGAGGGGGGAAAACAGGACCACTGGGGATACACCAAATTGGTTAAGATTAGAGTAAGAATAGGCCAACGTCCTCTATAAAAGGTGGTGTGCCCAGCGGTCGGAGCTCACTTTGCCGAGTGTGAGCCCAGTCCTGGCCACTCGACGGAAGAGAGCCAGCATGCCTCTTGTGCCCAGGCTCACTTTGCGGGCCGAGTTCAGGGCTAGAGAGCGGCGAGGCATGTTCAGTAGTCAAAATGCTCGTCTGTTAGTGCCGGTTGCTTGTCAGTCAAGGAGGGAAGCTCATTGTTTTCTGGCCTACATCATAAATGTTTTTATTTATTTATATGTAAGTTCTACCTTTTAGTCAATTTTACCAAAGACAAAGTCTCTTGGGATTGGTAAAACCTCCGGATCAGTTGAAAAATTTGGAAAATGCACCGGTAGAGGTTTATAATTAAAGTTTCACTGTCAATCAAAAAGGGATTCCGCCTCAAATCCAATCATCATGCAGAAGCCGAGCGTCTCTGGTCCAGCCCATTGCCCCAGAGACGCTCAGCATCCGATGGGAGCGACAAAGCCCTACTTAGCCAATGACAATTTTTGCAGTGGAACAACCCACTCTAAGCTTCCTCATCGAAGTCAGTGGATGCTCAGCGTCCCACTGTGTAAAACCGCAGTAGCACTGCAGGGATTCATGAGTGTCAGTTACCTGTAATAAATGGCTGATTTTGAAACAAAAGACAAAGGTATTCTAGCGCATATTTAGCCAATGAAATGTCCACACAGCATATTTACATATACATATACATATTTCATCACTTTCGGAGAGAAGCTGGACGAAGTAGCCGGTACCCTGTGACCATGACCTTTGATAAGGGGAAGAAGATGGATTTATGGTGACAATCAGTCTGCACTTTGCTGCAGCATTACGTTTTTTCTCTGCCCTCAGTCTCCTCTCAGATAAAATTGATGCAGAGGCTCTTGGGACGCAAAGTACTGTTAGAGCATTATGAACAAGTCCATTTGTATCATAGGGGACCTTCAGAAGTGTTCCAATGTAAAATATGATGTTGGGTGTATCGGCCAAGTGATAAAAAGTGAACGTCTGGTCATTCCCATGCAGCTGGAATGTGAAGATTTGCTGCCATCCAGATTGATGGTATGTAATTGAAACTCTGGCTGTCACTAAGAGGCTTTCCTGGCTGATTAACTTGTAAGGGCCGTTGCATCCAAAGAGGTCAACTGAACACAATTAGCTGTTTTCAAGGGGACGACTTTGGCTGCTTGCTTGAAACGAGCTGAGAGCAAAAAGAAGAAGCAGACAAGTGGAGGACGGGAGATCAAGCCGTCATCATGTGTCATCGTCTGCTCTCATGGAAGGTTGTGTGGAGTTGGCGTGAATCTGTATTCAGACAAGCATAAACCCCCCAGTCTGTGTGTCTTCCCACACTAATCAGGGTGCTAAATGACACTAGCGTTTTCCATAAATGTGTTGCTTTGAAGAGGCTCTTAGCCTTGTTTTATTCTTTAGTCCTCTCGTCTCTCACGCCACCTCGTATGAACACATTCCGTGCGTCAGGAAAAGGCCCCCGGATCCAATTTTCATGCAGGTTGCATTGCAAGTGATACAATAGGACCCCCCGTACCAAGCCGGCCTCTTCAAAATGTTTTGGTTTGGTATAATTTGTTTCCAACATGCAGGCATTATACAAAGAATTATTCATGTTACATTCCTCAGTTCTAGATGTCCGAAAAGGAGTAGGAAGAAGCAGAGCTTGTTTAATCCTACCCCCTTCTCACATGATTTACTAATACATACTGTGTATATACATGCATACACCCATACATTCATATGTATGCATATATACATGATTTATTACATATATTCCTTTGTTGAACGTGCGTTCCACGTTGATATCAGTGTTTGTATTATTGAACGTAATGTTACTGTTTATGTACGTTGTATCCTCTTTTGTCCTTGTTGTCATGATTATATGATGTTTAGTATGCATCCAGATCGTTGATATCTTTGACAACCAGCACTCCTGCTTCTTCCTAGCCTCCATATAGCTTGATGTATATTTTTCCATTGGTGCTCCAAGTACTTTGGATCTTTCCCTGCTTCCTCAAGTCTCATGCTTTCTTGGCAATGTCAGCGTTGCGTTTTGTCAGATGCTCATTTAAGTAGACATTTGTGCCTTTCAAGTTCTTCCTCTGGCCGCACGGTGGTCGAGTGGGTAGCACATTGGCCTCACAGTCAGGAAGTTCTGGGTTCGAATTGCCGTTGGGCATCTCTGTATGGAGTTTGCATGTTCTCCCCGTGCGTGTGTGGGTTTTCTCCGGGTACTCCAGTTTCCCCCCGCATTCCAAAAACATGCACGTTAGGTTAATTGGCAACTCTAAATTGTCCATAGGTATGAATGTGAGTGTAAATGGTTGTTTGTCTTTGTTTGTCTATCTGTGTCCTGCGATTGGCTGGCGACCAGTCCAGGGTGTACCCCGCCTCCCGCCCAAAGTCAGCTGGGATAGGCTCCAGCATACCCGCAACCCTAATGAGGATAAGCGGCATAGAAAATTAATGAATGAATAAAGTTCTACCTCTGTTTCAGCAGTGTGGTTTTGAATTCCCTGTTGGTGAACTTGATGACGGCAGGTGTGGTGTTGTTTCTGCCATACAGTGGGATGCAAGTATCAATGGTGTTGATATCAACATCCACCTCCTTTGATTGTAGGAAGCTGACAATCTGTTGCAGTGCTGAAGGAACATTCATTTCAAAACTTTGTGGATTTCTGCCCATCAGCATGTTTTTAGGCTAGAAACATGAGTAGTTATGAGAGATGTCATGTTTTTCTAGGTAAATGAAGCAATGGGCGCTCAAAATAAAAACATAAGCAAACCATTTTAACCTTTTGTGAAGGAAATTTGCACTTTTTTGGAAATTTCCCCATCATCCACAATTCTTATGCGAGACATTAACCCATGTCTTTCTCCTTTCAGCACGTTCTAAAAATATAAATACAGGTGAAAAAAAAGACAGCTAAGAATGCATGTAATGGGACTTACCTGATCCACCTCCAAAAAGCGCCAACAAGGCTCTATTGACATGTGCCCTGCATATTAAACAAGCTACAGTACTATTGTGATTATTATTGTTATTAACATTGTTACGCCCAAGAACTACGTTACTGTCGTAGTGACACCTTCCACTTCGCACCGGATACCTACTAGCCAGCCAGCGACCAGCTTCACCACACACTCGCTCCCAATGCCTCAGGCCAGTAGCGAAAGCTAACACTACATATTGCTGCTGTGTTTTTGTTTTTGAGTTTGGAAAAGGTAACAGCAGGTAAAGCGTCTTTCTATGCTGCTATGTGAAATCATTGCACCTAGGAAGGATGTTCCCACCAAAGTGTTATAGTCAATGTACTTGCAACTACAAGCTTGCAGCATGGGTATAAAACCATAAAACCTTGTTGGAGGTTTTTGGAGGTGTTTTAATAGTGGCCTTTGTAGGTGGAACAAATGGAAAAATACAGCTGTAATTCTAAAAATATTAAAAGAAAGAAGTCATTTTATAAGAGAAATAAGTTATATTCTATGTTACGTTTTGCAGAGCAGGAGAATAAGCTGACGCCCAAGATGCAGAGACAAAAAGCAGGTAGGTACAAAAAGGGTATTTAATGAACAAAAACTGGTACATAGGAACTCAAAATAACACCGGATACCAACCAAAAGCGACAGAGGGAAAAGGCTCCATGACAGAACATGGAAATCTAAGTAGTCAAGGATCTTAGTTACGGACCTCACCAGGTACAGGAAGGTATCATAGGTAATGAACCACCACCATCGTTGTGACGAAGCAGGGCTTATAAATCCCATTAATTGAGATTGGGCCCAGCTGTGCCCAATCTGGAGGGGCTGGAGCTCTGCACAAGCAGGGAGTGCAGCCTGCTAAAATAAGAGTGTAGGACAGGAAGTGACGCCTCCTGTCCTGCGGAACATAACATTCTAATGACAAAACAGATGCAATTTTACAAGAATAAACGCATAACATCATGAGAAAAATAATGTCATTTTAGTAGCATAAAGTTCAAATATGAAAGAGAATACAGTATAGGTTATTTTAAAAAGTTGTATTGTTATGAAAAAAAAGTTGTACATTTTGGAAAATAGGTTGGAGAAATTAATAAAATACAATACATTACAATATCATGGGAATACTGGTAATGTTATGAAAAGAAAATTTACAAAGATTATTACTAGGACTACTACTAATAATAATACACAGTGTCAATAATTTTTCAATGTAGTATATCCCTAGAAAAAAAGTATAAAATGAAAAAAAGAAACAAAAATGGAGACTAATATTAATAATAATAGACAATATCAATAATGGTACTTTTCACCGAAAGTTTATCCCAGGAACAAAGTTTAAATGTTTGAAAAAAAACAAACAACAACAAAAATGGGGAAGAAAAGAGCAAAGACCAAAGTTGAAATGAATAATATGTTTTTCACTTATATTGCAAGGTTGAAATACAAGTTTGTTTTTTGAAATATATATAACGTCTTAAATCATTCAAAGCATTCATTCATTCATTTTCTGTACCGCTTATCCTCATTAGGGTCACGGGGATGCTGGAGCCTATCCCAGCTGACTTTGGGCGAGAGGCGGGGTACACCCTGGACTGGTCGCCAGTCTATCGCAGGGCACATATAGACAAACAACCATTCACACTCATATTCATACCTATGGACAATTTAGAGTCACCAATTAACCTAACATGCATGTTTTTGGAATGTGGGAGGAAACCGGAGTACCCGGAGAAAACCCACACACGCACGGGGAGAACATGCTAACTCCACACAGAGATGCCCAACGGAGATTTGAACCCAGGTCTTCCAGATCTCCTGACTGTGTGGCCAATGTGCTAACCACTCAGCCACCGTGCGGCCCATTCAAAGCATATCTTTAAAAAATATCGAAGGGGCAAAGTTGCATCCTTTCATGGAAAACCTTTGGACACCCCTGGTTTAGCAATCAAAAGACTTGTATATGCTAGCATGTTTGAACTCAACCCATGGGGGCTGCAACCTATTAGTTAAAATATGGTAAAAGAACAAAAAATCTGATTATGCTCATGATTTCAGGCATTTGACAGTGTTTATACGTCTACTTTTGTAGCGTCCAATCAGCAAAACCGATTCACCTCTCTTTGGCTTTATTAGGGTGAAATGTGTCCAGTAATATAATTTTTACAGATGTTTGGTCTCAAACTCTACGCAAGCGGCTAATACAAATGTTTTTGGGTGAAAAACTGTGTCACGTAAACAGTCTCCTTTGGTTTAAAGTGCCCTCTTCCTCTGTTTGAGTTGTGTTTGTGCGACCTCTCCAACAGTCAGCCCCCCGCCATCTCCATCCTCCTCGCCCCCGCAGTGGCTCAGAACACGAAAATCAATTAAAGCAAAGGGGGAATGTGCCAAGGTAATGATGCACTCTTCTCTCGGTTTCAGTTCTTGGGTCAGAACATGCTTAAAACAAGCAAATCGGGTTTCAGACTACCTTCCATGTTAATTTGCCAACATGGACTTCCCCTACCGCACTTCCTTTTGTGCAGATGTTGCTGTTATCATTCCGTTTAATAACACCTTTAATGATGTATTTATACTTTTAATTCAAAAATATACATTACATTTCAAATGTTGGCTTCAGGTTGTTTGGGGGCTTCAAACGGGAGCCGGCTATGTGGAGATTTTGCAGGGGGCATCCCTCATGACTGAAGGCCCTCGTCTGTGTGGTAATGACTGGCTTTTTCAGCAGGACAAAGCTGCACTTCTCAAAGGACTACTTCCAGAGGAATAGGGATGGATGGCAAGGGAAGTTTACCTAAATGGACGTCAGTTCCAGACAGCGGATGCCCTTCGTGAAGCCATCTTCATCACCTGGAGCAACGTACCCACTACAAGAATGGCACAACTACTCATTACTCACTCCTTTCTTCTAAATTCTATTTCTGATTTAATGGTGTGGTTCAGGGTTTTTTGAGCCACGGACCTAAACGTTTTATCTGCTGATGAAGAGTCTGTTTCACTTTAATTCTTTCTTCGCGATAATTTTTTATGTCTCACTCTTGTTTCTTATTTTTGCATTACAAATCTGTACTTAACACCACCTTAAGATCCGACCCTAAGTGCAAAATTTACATTCTTCGCAGTTGTCAAGTGCTTTGATATTTAGTTTTTTAATTATGAATTTTTTACACTTCTGGCATTTTTCATGTTTGCTTTCTGTATGAAGGGCACTGGTACAAAATTGGGAACACTTCCGTGTAGTTTTACACAAATGCAAACCACAATAATAAATAATCCCTCACTCATTTATTACTTGATATTTTTGTGCAAATGCTACAGGTGTAGCTGATGGTTGGAAATAATTCTACAGAATGAGTAGGCTTGGGTTGCAGACTGGTGGTGCCCAGCAGGGGGCAGTAGTGATCGTCAGGCACAACTAACAGGTCAGTCATGTGAGAAGGTCACAATATTAGAAACAGCACAACATAATGTTAACGGCATACCTAAAATGATTTCATTTATAAAGTAATATTTTACTCTTAGATTGTGCATGTGTAACTAATATTGTGGGGTATAAGTGCATGCATGGTGTGTGTGCGTGTGTGTGTGTGTGTGTGCGTGTGTGTGCGTGTGTGTGTGTGTATACACAGCCAGGAGCACAGAGAACAGCAGTCAGGTCAAGAGCTCGCCAGTCATTTCTGCTGAATGAAGAGACACTTTGACTCTCAGGTACAACAAAAGAGAGCAAGCTGAAAAGCAAAACTCAAGTCCTTCCACGTCCCATTGACTTGCCTCCATCAGGACTTGAAGGCCCGACTGTTTCAGTAGAATTCCACTGCAGGTAAACACAGGAAGAGGAAGTGTAATAATGGAGAAGAAGCCCAGAAGCGTTTTGTCATGTGGGAGAAGACTCATTAAAAAGGTTTCTAGAAGAATCATGTGACAGAGTGGATCCCGTCAGGTGCCGCACGCAGTTTTCAGCTTTCAGTAAATCCTGCCAAAAAATCCGATTAACGTATCAAGACATTTTGCTTTAAAAAAACAACCAGATTTTTTTTTTGGCCAACATGAGTACAAGCCCTGAGGGACGTCTTTGTTTTCTCCTCAATGCAAGGATGATCTGAGCCACCTGGCAACACGACCAAGTGCAACATTTGCACATGACCTCCCACCACGCATCTTCATTTTACTACAACACACACATTCAAAATGGCGAGGAAAAAGAAAGATTTATCAACAGATGGCAGAAATCATACGTAAGTTTACATACTGCAACTTAATTTAGTTGAATACACTACATCACTTACTAAACTTAACACCATGATTTTTTTATATTTTAATTCTAATTTTGGGCCGCACAGTGGATGAGTGGTTAGCACATTGGCCACACAGTCAGGAGATCTGGAAGACCTGGGTTCAAATCTCCGTTGGGCATCTCTGTGTAGAGTTTGCATGTTCTCCCCATGCGTGAGTGAGTTTTCTCAGGGTAATCCGGTTTCCTCCCACAATCCAAAAACATGCATGTTAGGTTAATTGGTGACTCTAAATTGTCCATCGGTATGAATGTGAGTGTGAATGGTTGTTTGTCTATATGTGCCCTGCGATTGACTGGCGACCAGTCCACGGTGTACCCCGCCTCTCGCCCAAAGTCTGCTGGGATAGGCTCCAGCATCCCCGTGACCCTAATGAGGATAAGCGGTATAGAAAATGGATGGAATTCGAATTTTTAACAACGGCCGGGAACTTTTCATACGCAGAGCATGATGTAGCACCATTCTAAGAGGAAAAGGATGACGGGACATAACCGAGATAACCAATAGAAGGGCAGGTTTTTCTTCTTCTTTGGTTTTATGGCGGTTGGTGTCCATTGCTTTTGTGGATTACCGCCCCGGGGGAGGGCAGCTTGTATTGCGGTGCAGTGCATTCAAAAATGTGGGCGGCACTTTCTATCTTCATTTTTGTATTTTGAATATTTTTTCATGAAACGGGAAAGGTGGAATTATATTTGAAGCCTAATTTGTATTATACATTTTTCTTATAATGTTTATTCGTAAGTTGAGGTTCCTCTGTATATTGTTTCCAATTATATTCTACATCATTAGATGTTCGAAAGGGAAAGGTAAATTGACCAAAAAGAAAATTATATGCTAGATCTCGCTGTTTAGTCTCATTTCTGGACATGACGCCATTGGACTATTATGATTCAGGTAAACAAACACGGCGGCGCATGAGACAAAGGATGTTTACAGAGATTATAGCAAATATTTGGTGGATGTGTCAATAGTTTTTGAGGGGAAAGGAAAGAAGAAACATTTGGAGATGAAATAGAGAACTTGCAGAGCATGTACTGTACTTAAGCCTTAAAACAGGGAGATACTTCAAAACACAAAACGGTAAGTGTAAATTACTCTGGAGTGGCTTCAATCATTGTCTTAAATCGGTTTCTTAAAGGGGACTTTATAGCCTGATTTATGTTATATTTTTCTGCCGTCGCAGCCACTGCCGTCAATCGTTAACATATGGCTGTGAAAAGATGTTTATATAACATGTATAATGCTTTGGAGCCTTGTCGCTGTGGTGGAATAGTGTTTAGCAGATGTTATGTAAACAAGACAGTGATTGCACTGATGCCTACTCTGAAGGAACACCTTTACAATAAGCGTTTGGCTTGAAAGTATGGTATAAAAGCATTTTGAAAAGGGATGATTGAAAAAACCAAGACAAGAATCACGTCAAAGTTGAACCAGAACAGAGTAAGTCATGTAAAGAACAGAACTCAAGGTGGGCCTTCCTCTTTTGAAAAATAAAACAAACTTACAGTATCGCTGGGATGCTGTGAACATCCAGCAGTAACACAACATTTTGGCACGGCTGTTATTTTGATGAAAAATATATCGAACCAAGTCGATCATCTATCTCTGTGCATGGATAGATATGTTCACATGGATCCCACTTCTGACACCAATTTGAGCAATCCATCCATTCATCCATTTTCTATGCTGCTTATCATATTTGAGTACATTCTAAATTCTTCAGGAGTACTTGACCTGTGAGGTTGTGAGTTTTTACTGGTGTTTTAGTTGTTTTTGTAACAGCATAAAGTAAGGAACAATTGAGCAGATATGGGTAATGAACCATGCAGTGACTTCAAGGGGAGTGCAGCCCAGGCTGCAATGATCAGAAGGTGTAACCAAATATAAACAGACAGCAAACACGTTACATAAACAGAGGAGTTTCAAATGGATTACCTCCAAAATGATTACCTACGTCGAGCGGAAACACTGAGGTTATGTTAGGTTATGTTTATCGGTTTGTTTGTGTTCAAAATAACTTGAAAAGTTCTGAAAAGGTTTTGGGTGAAATTTTCAGGAATTGTCCAAAATGGGATGCGGAAGAAGTGATTCACTTTTGGGAGTGATCAGGATCACCATCTGGATCCAGGAATGTTTTAATGGATTCTTTAACATTGAAAGAGGACCATTTTTGGCATTTGTGCATTTAACTCCACACATAAAAATAGTCAGAGCACTTGTTCGAGGCATTTAGCCTTCTTGGTATATTGTGCTATCATGCTAGGTGTTAGCATGCTAACGTTAGCATGTTAAACTTGCTAGCATGTTTAGCATACTAGCATTTTTTTGCTACTTTCAAAGGTAGACACATGCATAAACACTTACCACTATCATGCTAGGTGCTAGCATGCTAACGTTAGCATGTTAAACTTGCTAGCATGTTTAGCATACTAGCATTTTTTTGCTACTTTCAAAGGTAGACACATGCATAAACACTTACCACTATCATGCTAGGTGCTAGCATGCTAACGTTAGCATGTTAAACTTGCTAGCATGTTTAGCATACTAGCATTTTTTTGCTGCTTTCATAGGTAGACACATGCATAAACACTTACCACTATCATGCTAGGTGCTAGCATGCTAACGTTAGCATGTTAACATTACTAGCATGCTAAATTAGCAAAGTAGCATTTTTACCCATTTTCGTGGACACATATATAAACACTTAGCACTATTATGCTCGATTTTGCCATGCTATTGTTAGTATGTTCGTATTGCTAGCATGCTAATATTGGCATAGTAGCATTTTTAGCCTGCACTCTCCGAGTGTTTTGTTTGGATAAAATTTACTCTCTCGTAATATTATATTTTTTCTCTAAACTGATGTTAAAAAGTCACATTTCATTTGTTTTCTTTGTTACCTCCGCCAAGTGCAGCATGAAGGTCATGTTTTGTTTGTTTTGTGTTCAAAATAACTTGAAAAGTTCTGAATGGATTTGGATGAAATTTTCAGGAATGGTCAGAAATAGGGAATGGAAGACCCAAATTTTGGGGATGATCCAGATCATCATCTGAATCAGTGGATCCCAAACTTTTTTCGCAGCGCCCCACTTTTGGAAATAAAATGATTTTCAGCGTCCAACCGCCCAAAAAATATGGTAATAATAAAAAGTGTTGGTGTTAGATACACCCCCCCCCCCCTCCGCCCCGTAAATAACGCGGGGCCCCCCTTAGGGGGCGCGCCCCCCCAGTTTGAAAACCACCGATCCGGATCCAGGATTTTTTGACATTTCGAGATAGGACTTTTGGCTTTGTGCATACAGTGCCACATACAATGGTCAGAGCACTGACCCTAACCCTAAAAAATACAGGAAAAGTTTCCAACATGTTCTACAAAATATGAAAGACTGATCCAGATAACGGAATAATTCCAGATACTGTGATCCCGAATATGAACAAATAGGGGACCTTTAGAATTTTTACCATAGAAAGAGAACAAATTAAGCTATAAACATGCAACAAACATTATGATCAATAGCATAGACACTGAGAAATCTGGAGTTGTTGTATCTTAACAAGCTACGGAGCTAGATGCATAAAAAATAAGAGTAGATGAAATACATGTAGGATAAAGATTTATGGTGGAACTCACAATATGAGGGGAACTATGGCGCTTGCCGGACGTCTGCGCTCTTTGAGTGCTTTTCTAGTTAACATTGAATCCTATATTGTGGAAAGACTGGAAGTCTGGAACCAATTAACCGCTATAAACGAGGGATGACGGTCTGTATTTTAGTTCAGTTAGTTGGATACTTTAGCAATATTTTTTCTTGACAATGCTTAATTTAGGCCAAGAATAAGCACAGTTTGCTTAGATATGAATGTTCTTTTACTAAGAATAGGTTTTATTTAACCACAAAACAGCAATCATTTATTATTAATTGGTCAAAAACTGCAATAGAGTAAGCGCGCTATGTGGGAACCGCGATGTAGGCAAGAACAATTGTGCTTTTAATGTTGCATTTAAACCTCTCTGTTTGTTGGTGGGTATGAACTTGGTGGATGTCTGAAAAGATGAGCTGGATGGAGATGTTCCAACTTCTCAGAAGTCCACCAGATGGTTCAGATTAGATGAAAATAAATCTGCGAATGTTGTATATTTGTTGTAAAAGTTGGATTGTTCGGTGGGATTTTCTACAGTCCATGTCAGTCCCGCAGACCAAATGGTCCTTGAGGCCCTCGGCATGTTGCCTCCTTGAAGTCCTCCCGTGTACCAGCACAATGAAGACAACCAAAATAACTTTGCAAAACTTGTTCAAAAGTTCCCTTCTCACGTCTTTTTTTTGGAACCTCTGATTGATGGTCTGCTTCTAAATGGATCTAGCAGTATGGAAGCCAGAGGTCTATTGGGGGAGATTAGATTGCAATTTTCTTCCTTTTTTGAAATAATTTGATTATTGGATTGAAGAGATCTTGGTGTTAAAACATCTGGAGAAAGGAGAAAGCAATCCCTAACACGAATTCCCATGACGCAAAGGCGAGTCCAACAAAAAAAAATAAAGCTTAGAGTGTGTGATGATTTATTAATCCCTAACAGCTTGTATCATGACATGAGCGACAATAAAAGGAAATCTTCGCAATCTCCTTCAGCGCTGGAGGCTCGTCTCAGGGATCTTAGTGGATGATGTCAACTGCGTAAAAATCGACATACTAGACATGATCACAGTTTTTTTTTGTTTGACTCTGTCTTGCTGTTTAAAGCTTGTGTAAAGAAAAGCGTCTATGAATTTTCTCTTTGCAGTGGTCAGCACAATGCTCTCAAAGCCGGCAGCTCACAAGAGACCTTCATCGGCCGCCATGACGGCTGTGCAGCAAAGTGAAGCAAAGGAATACAAAGTCCTCTCGGCTCAGTTGCTTCTCTTTGTCCCAGGTAAACACCCTGTTTTCAGTACACCGCCCCCCCCCACCCTGCAAAAAAAAAGCTAGCACAGAAAAAATAAGCACAAAAGCATCAAACAGTGCGGTCCCTCACGTCCGCCACACTGCTTCAACACTTTCATGTCTTTCACCTCACAGCTGTTAGCCGCATGCAAGATCTTCTACCTGGCAGGGGAACCATACTAACATGTAGTGCCAATGCGTTAATAACAAACACGGTGGGCACCCAAATGCTGACAATTCACACTTAAAAGCTGCGTATTCATTACCACATGCTGAAGTATTAACATTCCTACTACTGCTATCAAGCTCCCAAATGTTGACAGTCAAGCATTCCAACCAATGCTGAGACTCAAAACATTTTCACTGGCGGTGTTCACAACCAAAATGCTGAGAATAGCGCATTTGTACTAGTTCTGTTGTGGGCATTATTACCAAACAGTCACAATAACAGTGGCCATTGCTCTAAGACTGCAAGGGAAGCCCAGCTCCCCCAAATATGTAAAAAAAAAGTGGTGAAATGTGTATGTGTATGTGAGTACATTTCATTGACTAAATATGCGGCAGAATACCTTCATCTTTTGTTCAGAATCAGCTACTTCTGACAGGTAGCGAACACCATTTCCTTCTCATTTATTCCCACAGTGAAGCTTCGTTTTTTGGGTTGTTTTTTAACACAGTCAGACGCTGAGCGTCTAATGACTACGATGAGGAAGCGGAGAGTGGGTTGTTCCACTGCACAAAACTTAACGCTCATTGCATAAATGCTGGGTTTTGTCCCACCCATCGGGCGCTCAGCGTCTCTCGGAGCGTGTGGGTTAGTGAGCTGGCCCTGACACAATCCCTTTTTGACTGAAATGATCGAATCAGAGATGCTGAAGTATGAACCTCCACTGTTGCATTTTCCAAGTTTTTTATTATGTTCTTAACTGATCCGGAGACTTTAACAATTCCCTGCGACTTTGTCTTTGTTACAAATGGCTAGAAACGTAGTCTATAAATAAATAAATAAACACATTTAGGATGTGGGATGTTGGAGGCTCCACCTCCTTGAATGACCAAGCAATCCTAATAATGAACTTGACCGCCCAAATGCTGGCAATCCTGCATTCACTTATGCTGCAAATGCTGCAAATGCTGAAACATGAGCATTAACATTAACGCTATCACGTGATCAAATGTGAACCCACGGCGATGCCCTTTTTACTAGAGATGCGCAAACTGATACCAATAACATTCTGTTTCTCACTGTTACCAATAACCGACGTCTACATCTGTCTTTTAAAATGTAGATTTAAATGTAGTTTGTGCACACCTGGTGGTAAAACAGACTGGAAAAAATTAGGATTGGACCAAGTTTACCTGTTGAGTTGTCCTAATCAAATATCATGAAGTAGACACATACATGCACACATGGGGTGTGCCGCCCCAAATGATGAGAACCCAGTAGTCACACTCAGTAGATGTGGTCGAGTGCAAAAATGCAGAAAATCAAGAAGGCGTACTCAATTTTACAGATTCAAACATTCATTTTCCTGATGCTATGTTTACAAATACGCAGCAAAAAAGCATTTGTACTTAAATGTGGTTGAACTCTCAAATGCTGAGAATGAAGAGTTCATGCTGTTATTGTGCAGCCGAGTGGTTTTGTCCAAACTTATGGACAATTACCAATAGATTTGGTCACAATTGGCTGGCGACCAGTCCAGGGTGCACCCTACCTCTCGCCCAAAGTCAGCTGGGATAGGCTCCAGCAAACCCCGCAACCATAATGATGTTTAAACAAAATACTGAGAATGAATGTATTGTCATGACGATTGCTATGATACGCTGTCACGTAAGTCCATGCATTCTTTTCTGACGCATTTTGGCTCGGCGATGACATCTTTGAAGTTACACACAACGTAATGCACATTGTGTAGTCTCTTTGACTGACAGCTGTCCTCAGAGTATAGCCAATAATTGAACTACTTTTGATTAAAGGATGGTTTTAGCGGAGATAATTTTGTGTTTGAAGGCGAAATCTGGATCATGTCAATACTTCATTATCATATCACTATCATATTATTGACATGTGGACATGTCATACGTCCGGTGTTAATAGTAGATCCTATGCATCGCGAAGGTATGCTATACTGTATAATGCAGTATCCTGCAGTATCCACCTGTTAGACGTTAAGGAGATCTGTGCGTTGGGTGGATGCTATCTATTTACTCATCCATTGGGAATTTTGCAGATATTTCAGACAAGGAAGAGCAAATCTGCCATGACGTTGGGCCACTTAAGGTATTGAAAAACACTGAGTGAGCCTTAACGGACAGGAACGAAGTACGCACCCGTGTTGTTGTTTGCCAATCTAGAGTCAGACACTGAAGGTCACTGAAGGTTGTTTGCCACCAGCACAGTAGGACTGTCCTTTTAGCTTGACAGTACCTGAGCCATGCAGTCTGGAATCCCTTCCACTGCAGGCCGAATGTGGATCTGATTACTAGAGCTGCGTGTCCTGTGAGTCGTAGGGGCAAACCTTGGGAGGTAGCGTAATGTGTAACAGATATTGTATATCGTTAATATGATGGCCAACACTTCCAAGGAAGACACACCGTTGTCTTCATCCAGAAAATCACGTTAAAAGACAAAGACAAGACAAAAAGGCTCAGAGGATGTAGCCCGGTATTACCTGCTTGATAGAGTAGATCCTTCTCCCTGAAATAATATCTGCTTGCCTTCAGGCGACACAACAGTCGACGACAGGAGGGATAGGGTTTGCATGCCAGCAGTAATATGATATGCCCAGCATCATTATGGTGAAGGTGGTACGTTATTGTAGGTGGGAGTTGCCATTTTCAGTTAGAAAAACACATTGATTGCATTTCTTGTCACGGTTTTGTCTGCGCGGCAGGTTGGAACGACCCCGGAGATGCGGAGAGCTGGACGTCAGGCAGGTAAGGTGCGCTGAATCTTTAATAAAGGATGCTGCAAAGTAGCGGAAAAAACATTGAAGTACACTACGCGAAGGAAAAGCACAAGTGACAATGAGCCCACAACGGACTGGCGCACACACCTGAACATAAATAGCATGTCACACAAACGAGGAACAAGTGCGTGTAATTAACAACGGAGAAAAACTAGAAAGTAAGGAAAACATGTGAAACTAGGAGAATAACAACAACACAGGAAAACCCACTAGAACGAAACCAAAACTGTCACGAGTACAACACACCGATCGTGACATTTCTACTGTGGAAACATTTGAACGTCCAGGAACAACAACAAGGAACATCTAATTTGTGAGTCTATGTTATCTTATTTATGTCTAATATGTCTTATTTTCTCTTATTATTTTGACTATATTGGGTAATAGAAGTGACTAAAAGTGACTATAGGGGTGTTATTTCAGCTCTAGAGGGCTCTAACAATGGTAAAAACCAACAGGTTTTCTATGCCGTACTTCCAAAATAAATTTACATTTGTTAATATCGCTGTCAGATCTGGAAGCAATTAACCTCGATAAACGAGTGACGACTGTCACAAAACTTGTGTTTGGATGTGTGGCACCCCAGTATGGCGGGTATTATCTAGTGGCAAAGAAATCGGAACTTGTTGGAAAATCTAAGAAATTCACACAAAATGGCTCAACATTTTTAGAAAAAATGTCACTCCAAGTTCAACCCACCACAAGCAATATAGAGATTTTTCTTTTTTAAATTAGACCACTTAAGTCCCACCAAACCTGTGTTGTGAGATCCCAGTTCAGGCAGGCAGTAGCGAGGATGAACTCACGTTTGTTGTTGCTTGTCCTTTCTTTTGTTTCCTTTTGTTTTGACGGCAAAATAAGAAACCGTCTCAAGCATTCAAAGCAGAACGACTCAAGCGTCAACATACAGTACCTGATGTTCTTCGCCATCGAGAACATCATGTGAGACTTGCATGAGACCAGAAATAAACACGAGATGTGACTCACCATAGAAAAGTTAAGAAGGAGCATTTAATTTGTGGTTACGTCTTAATATAGGTCTCATTTTTATGTTATTTTTACATTTTATTATGGCAACATTCTCTTGTTTTGAAATGGGAAAAAATATTCCCTACCAGAAGATTAGTTTTCACATGAACAAGCGAAGAATTAGACAACATTAGGCAAAGAGAGTAAACAATCAATTTTTTGAAATGTTAATAAAAACTTAATTGTTTGATAGATGTATTTTCGTTGCATCTGATAAATTTGAATGTGTTCCGGTTGCTTGCTGCTCAAAGCCCCTCAGAGGCTCAGAAATTGTCATTCCGGAACCGCGAGTAATAGAAAAAACGTCCGGCCTTGTCCTCCTTCTGTGTTAATGAATTTGACTCCAGAGGTAAAACATCTGCCTTGTTTTGTGTGTTTTTGGCTGCACTCAGCCACACTCCACGCTAATAACATTTGACAGGCCAGGAAAGAAAAGCTTTCTGTCCGAAAGGTAATTGACACAACAACCTGTAACCTGACCAAATTCAATGTACCAGTCCTACATTTCCCTCAGATTTTTGCCAGATTGCAATCACTGTGATGATGACCAATCAAAGTAAAGACCCTGGCGTCTATCCCTGGGACGGGTGTTTGTCTGCCATGTTTAGCTCAATGGTGCAGTCGGTTTCTCAACGCCGTTGAAATAAATCTTATATAACAGCTTCCAGTTGTCTTTTGTCTCGGGTGTGATTTTCTGAGCATACTGGCTGCCTTCCAGCATCGGACTAAATGAAGCAAGATGAAACAGCCTACAGTGTATCCCTACAGACTTAGTATTGTTTATGTTGTAGCTTACTTAATAGATTTGGGACCTTTTGGGGTACCTCAGGGCGTACATCCGGAAAACCCCGGCTTTCAGAAATCAGCCTCTCAACATGGAAGGTAAATCATCATCTTGTAGCCGACCAATGAAGACGTTTTATTAAAGACACAGCTCACCGAGCAGGGGATCGTCCTGGTGGGTTCGTGCCAAGGAAAGTCTTCCTTTTCCTGTTGGAAATTGAATTAGCTTCAGAGTGGCCACAAGCGGAATAACAGAAAATTAATTTGGGGATGGCCAAAGGTACTTTCTCACATGCATGTTTTGTGGTAGTCGATAGCATTTTGTCACTTTGCGTTACGTGCTCATGCAAAAAAAAAAAGGGAAAATGTGCTTTCCCAGATGTTGTATTGACTTACAGCTGCAAGCACCGCTCGTCTTTAAATCGTAATGTGGTTTTCTCTCCCCAAGGTGCACTGAACGTGGGCTTTAATGTGTACATTCTATGTTAGATTGCACCGTCAGAACTGATTTGCTCCTCGTGGAAGCAAAAGCCGTGTTTCTGTGCTAATGGTACCTTTCTTGGGACGGAACGTGTCAGTTTGCATTTTCTGGCACAGACTGAAATGTGGCAGTGGGTCCATGATGGATTGTCACGATGCATCATCCAGACCGTCTCACGGGGATGAATCCCACTGACCCCGTTTCCATTCTTTCCCACTGTCTCCTCCGTTATGCTGACGTCAAAGTTGATTTGTGCAACGTAAACCTCAATAATCAAATCACGCTCTCTCAGCGCAAGCAGTAGGCCGGAATCTCACGAGAATTTACCAGGAAATCACACAAGAAGTTAGGACGGCTACGTTGCAACTGAAGTATGTCAACGTTCACATGCTCTAAGCCTGTGCGCATCACACATCCATCATAACTACCAAGCATTTTTGGGTTATGGGGGGGGGGGGGTAATGTTAGGGGATCATATTTTCAACACTTAATTCACACATCCTTCAGCTTGCTGAATAAAATATACTTATAGAGATGCAAAATATATTTTTTCAAATCAGTACCAACACCAGTAACTTTCTGCTTCTCAAGATCGATTTGATAACTTTTTTGTATAATTTTAAGTGTAGTTTTTGCACACCTGTAGGTGTAAGAAGGACTTGAAGAAATAAGGATTTGACCAACTGTACCTGTTGATTTCTCTAATCAAATATAATGACACTACTACTACCACATCACTTCTATCAGGAGTTGGCAACTTGCTGTGGCCCATCAAAGTGCACCATATTCAGGCACAAGTTCCGAGCAGCCAGCGTACCCTTTCCGGGGCTCTCTGGCAAAGCTTTTGCACTTTCCAAACGCCGTGGCACTGGCGTTTCCTGATACATTTCATTTATGTGCCTGATGAGTTTTTTTCACCTCATCGCAGGGCATTTGGTACACAAAATGTCTACCTCAGAAGGTGAATGTTTGTTTACAAGTGAGCTGAGGGGAAGTTACGACAGGCCGTTAACACCCACGGAATACAGGTAATCTCACCTCATTGGAGTGTTTTTAAAAGATTCCATTATCTGAGCTATTTTTAATGCTATTTTGAAATTGTTCTTACCGATAGAATTGAATAATTTCCCAAATATCGTGATAATGATCGTGCACTCCTAAAATATAGCAATCAGTGGGAACCCTAACCATGAACCCCACTGAGGACTGGGTTCACTCATACGTTTTGAGGTTTTCTGCCTAAATGGGAACAACGTATGCAAACTTTGCGTAGGAAACCAAGTGTAGTAGCAAGTTGCTTTTGACTTTAATTAAGAACGGTCTCCAGACATCTTGCAGAAGGCAAGATTCCAGAATACGCTTTCACGTCCTTTCTTGGGCTGCTGCTTCTGCAACCCGACCTGGAATAAGCAGAAGAAAATAAACTAATAAAAGTAACTTTAAATCCTTTATTCTCTCATGTTCAGAATTAACATTTTTGAGTCAACCGCTGATGACATCATAATAATAAGTAATTTCCAGTTTTGGTTGTCTTTTTGTTTAGCCAATAGGATGCTAACAAAGACGGACGTTTTGTGATAAAGAAAAATACATTAAGAGCACAGGTGGACACACACGGCGTATTAATACCCCCCCAAGATGTGCGCCGTATTGTCCGCTAACCGGAGAATGCACGATTTGACGTTGAAATGCTAAGCAAGGTTCCACCATACTTGTTAATAAATAACGTTGTGGTTGAAAGAAAAGTGCACATTGTGGGGAGTTCTGCAATCCCTATGTGAGACATGAACACACCTCTTTCTTTTTCTACGCGTTCTAAACACACAAAAACAGTTCATGTGCGGTTGCTAACAATGCACGAAACGGACACCCGCATTTTGACTATAAAGACCTCTAAAAAAAAACTCCAACAAGGTTTTATGGTTTTATATCCATGCTGGCCGTACGGTGGATGAATGGGTAGCATGTTGGCCTTACAGTCAGGAGGTTCTGGGTTCAAATCTCCGTTGGGAATCTCTGTGTGGAGTTTGCATGTTCTCCCCGTGCGTGTGTGGGTTTTCTCCGGGTACTCCGGTTTCCTCCCACATTCCAAAAACATGCATGTTCGGTTAATTGGTGACTCTAAATTGTCCATAGGTATGAATGTGAGTGTGACTGTTTGTTTGTCTATATGTGCCCTGCGATTGACTGGCGACCAATCCAGGGTGTACCGCGCCTCCAGCCCAAAGTCAGCTGGGATAGGCTCCAGCATACCCGCGACCCTAATGAGGATAAGCGGTATAGAAAATGGATGGATGGATATCCATGCTGCGAGCAAGCGGCAAAACATACTGTACATTCATGATAACATGTAAGACTTACAGTATTTTACCCTTTAGTGAAGCTTTTAAACAATACTGGAATTTCTTTTCTAGACGCAGTGATTTCACAGAGTCAATACATAGGAGCTAACGTTACTCCCATCAACAACAGCAGCGTGTCAAGCGGGTGTTTGTTTGCAGCTACTAATCATGGTAGACTTTAAGAGAGACGCTGCCAACTACTTTTGGACAAATGAGGATCCAGAACTTATCTTTTTGAGCCTGAATATACAGATGATGAGCTACAGGTTTTAGAAGCTGCGAAGAGAGAATGAAGCGTATAGGGGCAAGAAAGTCAGGACTGCCATGACTTGGTGGTGTAAATGTGCCATACCAACAGAAAGTGTTTGAGCTGCACTGTGGGGCATCCAATGTTACCATGGAGGGAAAGGCTTGGTGTGGATGGCGACAAGGACACCGCTCCAAGAGACTGCATCACAGTAGAACAAAGAATTGCTGGCACCTACCCAAAAATCAACTGGAAAAGACGCCCACTTCTGTGGAGTAATTCACCATAAATGTTGTTTGTTACACATAGCAGGTGATATCACAACACAGTCCGCTTACAAACAAAACAATGGAATGTGGGCTAATACTTTACACATCATTTGGTTGTTAATTCTTGGTTCTTCATATGCTTGTTCTTGTTTTGCCAGTCAGGGCACATCGGAGTCCTATTGCATTGTTTTGGAGTGGACCCGTTACCTTTCGGTAGAGGCGTGAGGTACTTTGTGGTTTATGTGCAGTTACGCACGCATAATTGTTTGAGGTTTTTTTTTTTAGCACTTTTATCCGTTTTATCCTCGGTGAAACGGTGGCCGAGAAGTGCAGCACACATTAACAAAAAGCAAAACAAATTGCAATTACACCACTCGGAAGGGGATTGGACCGCAAATTTCAGACAGAATGGGGTAACATTTGGAGCTGAGGCGGGTGTTAATGGACTTTGGCATCATCTTTTGCTTGTTTTGTGGCACACACTTGAGCTGAGTGATGTGATATTGTTGCACATGTGGCCGGTCGTTGGAGTTGTTAAATGGTACTTACCGGACGGGAGGGACACATGTATGTACTATATGAGTCCATCAAATATTTTAACCAATTTCCTTCTAGGTGGTCTAATTGGAATGTGTTTCGCTTTTTCTGTGTTTTGCACTTCACCGCCAGTAACATTAGCTGGAAAAGGAATGGAAGGATTGTACCAACTCCCCAAAGTTGAATGGTCCAAACGTTACCACTTCCTATAACTCTGGGATTTGGTACAGTTCCCTTGTGGTGGTGTAATTTTAATTTGTTTTGCTTTTTGTTAACGTGTGTTGCACTTTCACATAAGGATTGCGGGCAAAATTCCACAAAAAGTGCACTTTTCCTTTAAAGACAGAGTTTTCATTTTCTGATGCCCTTAAAGCCGCACGGTGGCTGAGTGGTTAGCACATTGGCCACACAGTCAGGAGATCTGGAAGACCTGGGTTCAAATCTCCGTTGGGCATCTCTGTGCGGAGTTTGCATGTTCTCCCCGTGCGTGCGTGTGTTTTCTCCGGGTACTCCGGTTTCCTCCCACATTCCAAAAACATGCATGTTAGGTTAATTGGTGACTCTAAATTGTCCATCTGTATGAATGTGAGTGTGAGTGGTTGTTTGTTTATATGTGCCCTGCGATTGACTGGCGACCAGTCCAGGGTGTACCGCGCCTCCCGCCCAAAGCTTGCTGGGATAGGCTCTAGCATCCCCATGACCCTAATGAGGATAAGCGGTATAGAAAATGAATGAATGAATGAATGATGCCCTTAAAATCATTATTAAAGTAAAACCAAAAAATGTGTTATATACTGTGTATAATCAATTCTGAAGCGCAGGGTGACTGGACTATCACAGTTCTGATGCTGCAAGGAGTTTTCAATCAGCAGAGTAATGTTTAAAAGGAGGTAATTTATGGTTTCCTCCTCAGGATGAGATGAAATTGCGTCTTTCATGATGTTCCACAATGCTGTCCAGAGTGTTTCGGTGCCCCCCCTCTTTGCTGACAGCCCACCGCCGTCATACAAATGAGAGAAATTCTTCAAAGGCTTCTCTCTCTGTGCGGCCCCTCCATGCCATTCATTCTTTTCTTCTCAAATGTCCCCCCATGAATGACAGGAGAGGATGGATGGCCCTTAAACAAGGGCGCTGCGGAGGTGTCCGCTCCTCTTCCTGCTCCATCAGCACATCCCCAAGCGGAGACAGACATAACAAGATGCAACGTAACCCCAACAAAACACACCCTAACTTTCCGGGGCTCTTCTTAAATTAGCTTTGGCTAGATTGCATTCCAATGCACAAAAAGAGAGATGTCAGTTGGGAGTTTTTTCTAGAAAGACCCCTTTCCGGAGGCACTAGGTTATTTACTGTACATTTGGTCTAGGCAGCAGGCCATGCATTCTCCTGTACGTCAAAGCTTTCCTAACCTAAATACTAGACTTTATTGACCTTCTCAAGTCTAGTCGCCTTTAGGTGCGCTGTCTTTATTTCCGGTCCCGTCCTTCCATGTGGTCCCACCACCCAGACACCATCCACCCCCATCTTTCTCACCTCTGCATCCAGTCCCCCTCTCTCTTTCACAAGGCAGTGACAGTCTGCTGCCCCTCTTGTCTAGATCCTCGGGATGTGGTCTCATAATGATGTGCCTACTTGCTGTTTTCCCTTACAGATGACACTGTTGGCAAAAAACAATCCCTGGCCGCACAGATCTTCAAAAAAAACAACTAAAAAGGCTGCAGTGTGCGTGCCAGGCCACTAGTTGGAAGCGTTAGGGGCAACACTCGAGGTGGTCTGTCAGTCTTGTTGTGAAGTAAAAAGATAACAACTATTCAGCTACAATCGGAGATATTTAGCTTAGCTTTTTTGTCAGCTCTCATTTGGGTGTTTTGGAAGAAACAAAGGCAGCTTTTATCCGAATGGATCTTGAGGAATTAGTGATGTGCAATACCACTGATTTTATGTCTGCTGTGATACTGAGGTGAGGATGGTATCGGCGATACCATTAATGATCACAAATTCACATGTGTCTGGTAAATTTTAAAAAGTGGTGTATTTCATATCATAGCATAAATAATACAAGACTTCCTTTATCAATTAAAATGCAAATGCGTTATTCATTTATTTAAATTAACTACCTAATTTGATATAAGTCATTTATTTAACTTATTTATAATCCTGAAGTATATTGAGGTAACTGGCTGATTTACAATATAGCCATAATGCAACAACAGAAAAAGAGATGATAAAATGATATAACTAAGTGAAAATGTACACAAACAATAAATACAGAACATTAGTAAAATATTGCAAAGAACTACTATAAGAATGAAAAGTTTATTCACAATTCCCACGCTGGCTGCTTTTTACAATCGGTCACAAAACTGTTTCAGATAAACCTTATCTCAAACGATTGAAGTATCGAAAGTATGGATATCCGGGTTTAAGAATTGATTTTTAAAACTGAAGAGCTGCTATTGGAAATACAGTATCAATAATTCAGTACGGATGTGCACATCACTACCAGCTATTGAAAAACATCAATGTGGGCATGAAGGGATGTGGCTGGGAAAACCGGTCGACCACTTTGGACGAAATGAAGATACTACAAGACCGAGATCTATCCTGGGGCAGCTCGGGGGTGGGGGGTGGGGGGGGGGGGCACATCTGTTCGAAGGCAACCCGTTAAAGTCATTATGACACAGAGTATCTTAAATTACAGCCGCAGAACAAGAGCGAGCAGCTGTGAGGGCAATAACCTGCCAGAAAAGTCCCGTTAACGCACACTGACACAGGCCGGCAGCTTTACAGGGTGAGAGACTGACTCCAAGCTGTAAAAGACAATCAGGGAGTGAGTAAAAGCCTAACAATAATACAAAGGGTTGGGGCGAAGTGTCTTTTTGTCCTGAAGGTGCATTTCAATTAGCAGTTATGCTCTACGTACTTAAATCTAACATCTCCTGGTTGTATAGGACTACCTCCCAACACTAAGCATATCTCTTTCCTTTGGGACCTGGAAGCCAGGAGAGGGGGGCCTCATTAGGGGTGCTAAGGGGGGGCTTTGAAGGATGGAGTGACGACAGTAGCATGTTGTTTGTGTATCAAAGTGAAACAGCTCGGAACATGTCAGCCTCGACACTTGTCACCCCAAAAAATGTGCGCTGACCTGCTACAAGTACATGTGCTAACATATGTTCCAGCTTATATACTTTGTGTGTGTGTGTGGATTTGATTACTCACAGCAGGGGTTTCCAACCTTCTTTATACCCTAGTAAAACTTTGCATAATATTCTTGCACCCCACTCCACACAATATCTCAAAACGTAACCATCCATATACTTATTTACACTTTTATAAAATATGTTTTTACCCCAGAAAGTGATTGTAGATCATTCAATTCACATGTTTTGCTGTAACTTTAGTAGTCTTTTCATGTTTTGTATTTAAATGGTAATACAGCTAATTTTTGGATTATGAATGCTAATATTGCAACTTTATAAAAAAGAAAGAAAGAAAATATATTTTTTTACTCAGCTTAAAAAATGCAAAAATACAACACTTATAGTAATTTCACATTATTTTTTTTAAACTTTAATCAGTCATATATATTATATTTTAATGTATACTGAATACTCAATCAACTCAATTGAAAAACATGTCGGCCCTCGCTCTATTGCGTTTCCAATATCACTTCTTCACTATACCGCATAAAAAAAACATGTTGACTATGAATATTTCCTGTTATTGTCAAAAATATAAAAAACAAGTTATATGTAGTATTGTGGTCCCTCGGCATCCGTAATGTTATGAGATATGATTACATGTCTCATAACAAGTCTCATACATGTCATGATTAGATTACCTTACCTTTCACACTGCATGGAGACCGGTTACTGAGCCAGCCGAGCCCACCCGATATGCCATGGCTGAGACGGACGCCGGACATGCCGCAGCTGAGACGAACATGCCACGGTGAGTGGAAAAAAGGTTCTCAACCTCATTCTGTGTGGAAGTGGTACATGTTTTGCTTCTTTGTCATTTTTCCCCAGGAAATTGGAAAGGCTAATTAGTTAGCTCGCTAGCTTGCTTTGATAGCAGCGACCGTCTGTTATCCCACAACCTGTGCAATGTCATGTAAACAAAGAATAATAGAATGTAAAGGTGACTAAAGGGGTGTTGTGTCATGTCTACAGGGCTCTAATAATGTTAAAATTTGTATTTACAAAGTCATAAACAGGTTTTCTATGCTCTAACTACACAAATTGAATTTTACTCTGCAAAAATTCACCTGTCAGGTTTGGAACCAATTAACCACAGTAAAGGAGGGATTGCTGTATATATGTTTTGCTATGCGTTTGCATCCCCAAAATGGTGTGCCTTGGGTGACCGCCGGCCTCGCACACCCCTTTTTCCTCCTTTATAACATGCATTTTCTATTTAATTCATAGCACTGTATCAAGCAATGTTTTGGTAGTGATTTTGGGAGTTTTGTGCGTGGGGTTGATAAGTAGTCGTTTTTCCTTCATCTATGCTGGAGTCCGATGAAGTCTGCATAACAACAGAGTGACCAATCAAGCAGGTGAGGTGCGCGGGGACAGATAGAATGTTCTAAACTTGAAAGGCACATGAGCGAATGAGGCAGTGGTGTAGTTGTCCTGCTATATTACTGGTCAAAATTGTACATCGTACATTGTCAAGGTCGTGTTTGGAGGATACTGCACAGGCCATTTAAATGTCACAATGCCTCAGTCAATCTGCTGCCTCGTGCCATTCACATACAAACACACACACACACACACACGGGATTGTTGCATAGTTTCACATAGTGTACAGTATGTTTGGGTATTGATGGCAGAGCCACCTGTGCAGTGGGGGGCTGCCAGGTGGGGCAGACAGCTGCAAGTGTCTTATTTTAGTTTGATATTCAAACATGGTGACCCTACTTTAGGCGTGAAGAGAGTGGCATCATGCAGTAAATAAAGAGTGGAGAAGGTTAAAGGTTCCCTAACATGATTCATTTGCTTAAAAACGTTGTACCGGTATATTGTATGTTCTACATTGCTACATTTTTGAAAGTGGGTGGTAAATTTGCAAAAATGACATTTATAGTGGATGGCGAGCTAGCTCTCTCTGTTCAGTCTCATTTCCGGAGGTGACATCACTGGGGTACTGACACTCATGTAAACCAAAATAGTGGTGTACGAGACACAGGATGTTTACAGTGATTATAGTGAAGGTTTGAGTGATGTGTCAATAGTTTTTGAGGCGATAAGAAGGGAGAAGCATTTGAGATTAAATAGAGAACTTGCAGAATATGGATTTAAGCCTCAAGACATGGAGATGAAGATTGGTGGCCTTCCAAACACAGTATAGTAAGTGTCAATTACTCTGGAGCTGCTCATCCTTCAATTATTGTTTTAAATTGGCTTCATAATGAGTGTAAATAAATGTTAATAGCTTGATTGATTGTATAATTAAGAATCATTTTTTGCAGACGGCGGTCCCTGCGCCTCACGGTATATGACTGTGAAAAGATGTTTATATAACATGTATAATGTTTTGCAGCCTTGTCGCTATCATGGAATAGTGTTTAGAAGACACACAAGCAAGACATGACTTACAATTGTGACATAGTGGTTATTCGTCCTTGTTTTGTGCACTGGGATCCTTTTTCAAAATGTGTTTATACCGTACTTTCTTGTAAAATTGTTTCTTCACAGCAGTCATCAGTGAAATGATTGAAATGATGAATCATTCTTTGCATATCCTTTGTCTATTGTTGTATTAAACCTTCCTCTTTTGAAACATACAAGAAATTTACAGTATTACTGGGGCTATGTTCACACTGCACGGTAGAATTCCCAATTCAATGTTTTTGTTTAAAATCGTCTTGTTTAAAAGCGTCTGGAAAAGTGACGTGCCTGTGCACAAGCACGACATCAGAAAAAGAAAAGTACAAAATTAGGTATCTGAAGTATCAAAAGTATCAGTATTTTGATTACAGAATTGACTTTAGCACATGAAGAGCTGGTATCGGAGATATCGATATTTCAGTATCGATCCGCACACTCTCCATCCGCATGCTCTCCTTAGTGCGTTTGTGGCAATTTCAAGGATTTTACGCAAAGGGAGTCCATATTTTCTCAACCAAATGATTCCGTGTAGAAGATGAAGAAGAAAAATGCCAAGAATTCTGGTATGGAAGTTTGTACACTCGTTGCCACGTCTGTTCCAAGGTGCATGTGCGAGAAGTGGTGAGACAATGACGAGAATTGCTTCACTAACACCTTAAAAAACATCTTTTTCGGATGAGAAGAACTTTTGCCTACATCAATGAGTACATTTATCCAGGTCTTAAATGATAAACCATACATTTTTATGATTGCCTACATCAGTGAGAAACAATATATGACATATTTAAGCAAAGTCGATTAAGCATGTAAGGGACCCTTTAATGCTGATCGGCTGAAAGCTTTTTTTTTTTTTTACGCCAGCATTGGTGTGCAGATTTGGCTAAGTCTTCTATTAAAAGTTGGACAAGACTGAGGGCGGATCGGGTGTCATCGCTTCAGTTCCATCTGGTACCTGCTGGCTTATTTATCTGACAGACACCAGAGGGGGGCGGGAATGGGCTGCATGAGGGTTTCCCCAAACTTGTGCTCTTCAGCTGGGAGTATGATAAATACCCACCTCTTATTTTAGTGGGAGACGGCAAGGCCCAAGCGACACTTCTTTCTGGATAATCCGCCACTAAGAGAGAGAAAGCTCTTTTGGCAGCAGACAGCTTTGATCCCAGACCAAAAAAAAACCATAAGCTACTTATTTCTTTCACTTCCTTGTCTCATCGCTCACCTCAATGCCCCCGACGAGCTGTCGTGTCGGATGCCGAGGTCGTTGAGGTCGTCCAGGGCCGCGGCCTCGCATGTTAGCAGCTTGCGTGGTCCCACTTGTGGGGTAATATGTCTTCCGTTTGCATTTACAAATAAAGTGTCAGAAAAAATTTAAAGTAAAAATGAGACATTGTAAAAAACACAGCACGAGCAAATATGTCAATAAAAAATAAGGATGAATAAAAACAAATGAAAAATAAAACTTTCCATTCCATTTTCTTCCGCTTATCCGGGTCCGGGTCGCGAGGGAAGCAGTTTCAGTAGGGAAGTCCAGACTTCCCGGTCTCCAGCGACCTCTTCCAGCTCCACCGGGAGGACACCAAGGCGTTCCCAGGCCAGCTGTGAGACATAGTCCCTCCAG